>NEWO01000024.1:899477-936548 GCA_003013225.1 Phalaenopsis aphrodite | reverse complement strand
GAAAGTTGGAGTATGGATGTTAGTTGACATCTGGCTTGATGGACTAGATGACAGCCAGTCAAAAGCGCAGAAGGGGTGTTTTCTACTATCAAATAGCAGTAAGCAGCAAATTGGACAATAAAGTAGGCATCTAAGCATCTGGGAGAGATCACCAATTTGATTTTATTAGGCCACAGACACACCACCAAAAAGAGATCCAAAGATATAGAACTTTGGTAGACAAAATCATAGAAAATATCTCCAAATAACAACAATAATCAAAAGTCCTAAAAATAACAAAAACCGACACAAATAGTCTCCCTAGAAAAATAAACCTAATTAGAAGGACAAGCATAGTAAATATTTAGAAAAGGAGGAAATCAGCTAGAATCCGTAATCGAGCGGGAGGGATGTCGGTTCAACAATTGTAGAAGTGTTTGCGGTCTTACAAAATTGTGGATTCCGTAGTTAGTAGTAGTCACACGATCAGGATGGTGTTGCTACAACTTGGGAACTTCACGTCACACCCGATCGGGATTGCATTGTCGCAGTTCGGGCACTCCTCATCAAAGACAAAATAATATTGTGAGTGCTTCTATGTGGCCAATTCATTGATTTGGGTAGATATCACATTTTCATAATTGCCTCCATCTATAATGAGGTTGCATACCTTGGTATAAAAATTATTGTGGTGGAGCCACTCTTTCTCTCTCATGGGTTTAATCTGAAAGATTCATCTTATTACTACCATCTCTCCATCATCAACTAGAAATTAGTACTCGTCCTTTATGTCCTAACCTTCTCTAGTAGCTCCTGTGTCACTGTTTATGATTTCCACTGCTCCTTGCTCAGTAAAAAATATCACCCTCCTATTCAGGCAATCAGATGCATTGTGCCCAAAATCACGACACTTAAAGTACTTCTTGACTGAGTGGGTTTAAGAGTGTCGGTGATCTCCAAATTTTCTCTACTCTGTTTGAGTTTCTCCTTGGATGGGGTCGGCTTGGGATGGGAAATACATTGCACTCTTATCTTGGAAGGAGTTTGACATAATCAAATATAAAATCTGGGACTATAGTGTCATTGGAAATCTAAAAGTCTTTAAAGAAGCACCATTAAGACTAGTGGTGGCACTAGAAGACAGAAAGAGTAGGGAATCGATGTTAGACATATTACAGCCCATGTTGAAAGAGTTTCAAGATGTCCTAAGCGATAGCTACCACTTGGGATGTCACCATTGAGAGAGATTCAATATACCACAGATTTCATTTCGGAAGTATATTCTCTCAAATAGGCATGCCTACCAAATGTGCCCAACAAGTACGATGAGTTACGAAATTATATTACCAACTTGATGACTAGGGGCTTGATTCATGAGATTATTAATTTATGTGCAATTCCAACTCTAATTGTGTTAAAAAAAATATGGTTTGTATTGATAGAAGGGTTGTGAATATGTATTGATAGAAGGGTTGTGAACAATATCACTATCAAATACTGATTTCTCATTTCATGGATAGATGATTTGCTTGATTAGTTGCTTGGAGCCATCATCTTCTCCAAGATTGATTTACGTATTAGTTGCCACCAAATCAGTGAAGACCAAGAGATGATTGAAAGATAACTTTTAAGATGTGATGGATTATATGAATCAACATTTATGCTTTTTGGCTTGTCTAAAACTCAAAGCAATTTCATGCAGCTGATGAACCAAGTTTTTCTAACATTGATTACAAAATTTATGGTTGTGTATTTTGATGATATCTTAGTGTATAGTCGTATAATGGAGGATCACTTACAGGATTTACAGATTATTTTTGAGGAGCTTCAAACAACTCAATTAAGCAATTACCCCAAGAAATGTCATTTCCTAACTAAAAAGAATTGTTTCTTAGGATATGTTCTACCATCAACTGGCATTGAGAAGGATCCAACCTAGATTAAGGTTATCATTAACCAGCTTAGTTCATAGCCATTCACTCATATATGTAAATTTCACTGGTTGGCTTCTTTTTCTTTTTGTTGGAGATTTATCATAAATTTTAGCTCGATTGCAGTGCCCTTGACATAGCTCAAGTTTGATTGATTCACTTGATCAGATGAATTGTAGGCTAACTTTAAGGTTCATGTTAGTCAGGCTCCTTTTCTAGCTCTTTCTTATTTCAATCTAGTATTCAAGGTGGAGAATGATGCCTTCAATGTGAGGATTGGAGCTATATTGAGTTAAGGAGGACATCCTTTAGCCTTTTTTAGTAAAAAGCAAAATGATTCTAGGCAAAAGTACTCAATCTAAGATAATGAATTATATGTGGGATAGTGAAAGCCCTTAGCCATTAGTCATTATTTGTTATCGAAAAAGTTCACTCTCTATACTGATCACGAAGCGCTGAGATTCTTGAACAGCTAGACTTAGCTAAAAGGCAGACACTTTGCGCGTGTAGAGTTCCTCTTTTATTTTTATTTCATGCCTTGAGTCACTGTCATTTGTTGATTTTTACTATGTAATCTACAACAAGTGATTTTGATGTATTGAAAGATATGAATGTCACTTATGGAGACATTCAGGAGAGTTAGACTTGAACTTAAGAGAGACCATATGATTAATATGATAGATCAGATGGTTATCTATTCTTCTAAAAAAGGTTATAAATTCCTAAATGAGACTATCTTAAAGGAATGTCGTATTGGAGGCATGGCAGGATACATTGGCAGGGACGTCTCTTTCCTTGGTGAAAGAGAACTTTTGTTAGTCTAGATTTGTATGAGATATAGAGCAACATTTCAAGCAATGCATATATGTCATTTGGTTAATATTCGAGTATAGAATACATGAAAAGGTGATTTTTGAATGGGAGAGGGGTGTACAGACATGAATTCTATGCCCACATTCAACGAGGGGTGTAAAAAAATGCATTTTTTGCTCGTACCACAAGAGTGTAAAAGTTTTAGAGGGTTACAACAACCTCTGATTCGTCTTTTAAAATGTAGACACATATCATTCGAATGTGGTCATCAATTAAGGTCAAGAATCACTATTTATTGGTGTAGTTGGGAGTGTGAGAATGACCCCATATGTCATTTAAATGAGGGAGAAAGGAGCGAAAGGTATGTAAGTGTGAGGTGGGTAACGGAACCAGTGATGTTTGGCCAACTACATGCCTCACAATTCAAGTTAGAGAGATTTTTATTAGAAAAAATCAAAGGATGCAAAATTTTCAAATATTGAAAACCAGAATGTTCTAAATGACAATGTAACAGCAAGACAGAATATTCAATGACTCGAGATAAGCTATAACTTTTGAGATATTCAATGACTCGAGATAAGCTATAACTTTTAAGTGTCGTGTTTTCACTCTTCTCATTCTCCTCTTGGAAATAGTAGAGTTTGGCTACCCATTTAGCAATTCCAATCATCCTCCCCAAACGACAATCCTGAAAAACAAAACCATCATAAGAGGAATTAGCAATGCAACTGATATCACATGCCAACTTGTTGACAGATAATAAGTTACATTACAATCGGAGAACATATAAAACAAACTCTAAAGTTAGATCAATCGTTAGTACAACCGACACTTTACCAACAATGGGAATATAGGATCCAACGGCAATTCTGACGGTATTTTTTTCCAAAGCACGAACACTAAGTCGAGAAAGCTTGCGAACAACCAATCATGTGATCTGTGACAACTGAATCAAAAATCCACTGACTAAAGAAGGAATAAACTGAGAGAGTCAAAGAAAGAGTACCTTGTAGGACGTGAGAGGTTGACAAAACCGCAAAGACTTGATTGTCTCTAAGAAACAGGATCAATTGCTCAATCTGATTTTTTTACGGATTCAAAGGACTCCAAGATGTTGTGGGTAGGAGTCCGTTGAGTCGTTCCTTGTTCAATCGTCGTTGTGAGTCCCTTGACAGCAGAGGATTTGGTCGAAGGTATGTATGTCGGCTTAATGTGAAGTTTTCATCACTTATCCACAGTGTGGTTGGGCTTGTGACAGTAATCACATGTAGAGTAACCAGTCTATGATGGCATGGATGAGAACTGAGCACGTTTTGAGATCAAGGCGGATGATTTGAGTGAAGGGGTGGAAGTTTCAAGTATGACAAATTTCTTGCTTTATTTTCGATGAATCTCGGTGAATGTTGAGCACGTAGAAGAAATAGGATCTCAACCAAGAATACGACATTGGATTTCATCAAGGTTTTTGTTAAGACCAGCCAAGAATTGAAAAATGTGATCCTTTTCTACAATCTTCTAGAAGAGAGATAGATCGGCTAGAGAATCCCAAGTGTAGTCGTAGTATAGGTCGCATTCCATCCATAGTGCAATAAGATCATTATTGTACTTGGTCACGATCCTTGATCCCTGTTTTGTCTCCCGAATTTTCTTAGATACCTCATAGAGTTGACTGAAATTTCCTATATCCGAGTAGGTATCACAGACTGCCGTCCAAAGGGCTTAACAGAAGGGAGGAACATATATGACTGACCAATTGAAGTCTTCATGGAGTTGATCAACCACGACATGACAATTAAGTTCTCCAATTCCAAAGCTCCATAGATCGGTTCAGTCTTTAGAGGCTCACTAATCATACATGTGAGGTGACCAAACTTCTCAAGTCCTTTGATGAACAAAGACACCGCTTGAGACCATTGGAGAAAGTTATTGTCGTTCAATTTATGCGTTGTGATTAAGAAATTCATGTTTGTTTTTGATCTTGTGGTCTGCAAAAGAGCGGAAATTGGAGTCGATCCTCCAGTGGAATCAAGAACACCTTCTGAAAGTGCTTCGGTGTTGTAGAAATCTGTCATAATTCCGACTAAGCCAAATGAGATGTTGTTGAGGTTCTGAGCCATCAAGGAATTCTGTCAGGGTTAACTACATAAGAGGTTGCAGGATTTGTGGCTGGATTAGGCTGCAGAAACAAGTCACTGCAATTTTGGAACCTGCGGGCTACGTATTCTGAACTCGCGGCTGGAACATAGGGGTGTAGGTTCCAAACCATTGGCTGGAATTAGACAGGAAGCTGCTTGTAGAACATGAGACTGGTTGTTGAAACCTACGATTGGAACAAAACTCGTGGCAGGAACATAGGCGATGATTGTTGAAACCTGCGACTACTGAAAACAAACTCCACAGGTTGCGGTTGCTGGAACAAAATCTACGACTTGAACTAGTAGAGGAAGTTGAATTAGCATAGAAAGCCTGCGGCTAAGAGGTTGTGCAGTTGGAACCAGCAGAGGCCAGTGGCTGTTAGATCTAGGGTTTGGCTATGACACCATGTTGACAGTTGGAATAGAGCAGCTCAATATTGTTGATAAGATGAGGGGTATTTAAACCCAATTACAATAGACACAATGAAGATAAGGAATAAATCAGAATAAAACAACTAGTGAAATAAAATAAAATAAAACAAAATAAGGAAATAAAATAAAACAGAATAAAGCAAAATGGGAAATATATAATGAGGAAATAAGAGCAAATAATAAATAATAACATATAGAGATTGTCATTATAATGTAATAGATATGCACCGAAATTTAAGTTAGTTACCCCAAATCTAACTTTCCAAAGAAAAAGCAACAAATATAAAATTTCAGCAATACATTTAAGTCCTCGCTACAGAAAGAAATCCAGGATATATGGCATTAGATGATATGTCAATCATACACACAAAAGAAACAGCTAAATGATTTTAAAAAGTAATAATAATACAAATCACCCCAAAATGTAAGAACCAAACCTCACATTGATACAAGGAATTTCCCAATCGGTCATCCACACATATAAAGCACACAAAGAACTTGCATTCAACAAGTACACACACACACACACAAAGGATAAATATTAGATTTCAATATTCAATGTACAGTGATTTTTTACATGCCGAAAGGGTCATATTTCTAGTGTCCAAATCACCAAAAATAAGAAAATGCACAAAATTTATCAAGTTCTACTAAAGATAACAAGTTTCAATTCATCCCTCTTGATTTTCAGCAATATAAAACATCTTATAAAGTCCAATTCTAAAACCGCGTGAGAAAACAAGCAAAATTAGAAAGCAGTTACCACGAACATAGAGGTGGCAAGAAGCAAACACATGATTGTAGCTAGAGGAGTGAACAGCTCACAAGAGTATAAAATGGTAATAGTAACCTAGCATGAAAAACAAAATAGTGCAAGAAAGTAACATGCAGTAGTGGGAAAGACTAGAGGCGACAACAGCTAAGAAGGGTGGTGGAAAACAAAAGCAGCAACAGGACGAGGACAACAATGGTGGACTGCAATGAGAATAATAGGGTAGCGTAGAATTACATCAACTAACAACATCATGAATAGTATATTGTAAAAATACCTATGAAAATAAAAATAAAATTTAGTAATTAGCAACTCCATATGTGTTGATTGGAATCCAATGAACTGAGTTAAGAACATGCCAAAATGAATAGAGTACTCAAAATACACATCTAGTTCATAAAAGAGCCAACAAAAAGGAAATGTTTTACACGGAATAAACTTAAAGAAAATAAAATACATCGCTACAAAATCTATAAATTAACATTTTCAATGATTTTGACGCAAACATACTTTCAATTTTCATCACCTTTGTCTCTTGTCATGTGGTTTCCATTCACCTTCACCTTTGTCGCATCTGCTTCTCCATTCCCCCCCACCCCCTCCTGCTGATCAAAATTCCTCAGTTAAAGAAAGCACCTCCTCCATCCAACTCCAACCAATAACAACCCCGCACCATTCCACCCGATTCCTTCTTCTTTGAAAACCTAGAGAAGCTCAACCCTTCATTGATAATTAAGTTTGAGCTCAAAACACAGACTTGAATCAAGCTCAACCTATAAGCTTCAACTCAGGAGGATTTAGACTAAATCATTTCATCCTCAGAAAATGTCTCCTTCTGACTATCGATGGTAACAACAAAAAAAGTGAAAGTAAATTGCTCATGCTTCCAGAAATTTTAAACTTAACTTGCAAATAAACCGAGACCATGTTTCATAAAGTCAAATAGTATTTCAATAACCTACACATCCATGCTTACACTCATATAAAAAGGAGAAAATAGCTCCAAAGCATCACTTAAAATAGTTTTCATCAAGATGGGACAAGAAATATGTAAACACACAATATGAAATAAATGCTAGAATTTTAAGCATTTTAAAACAAATACTTAGTTTGATCAAATTTCAAAATAAGTTATTTGATGATCACTTTTATACAGTATGAAAACGTATTATCCAAATTATCCATATGATCCATTAACCAATAGTGATAAAATTAAATGAAGAGTAACAAGCACTATAAAATACAGTTCAACAAGTTCATACTAAGTTCTTAAGCTGATAATGCCAATAAGGCCATTGATAAAATCAGGCACATTGAACTGCTTGCTACTTTTTCTAGCAATAAAGTGATGGCTGGGAATTAAGCACGATTCACTGATTTAAGGTTATGACACAGAATACCATGACACCACAGGTTGCTTATACTGTTAGGTAGTTTTCTTGAATATCAATAGGATGAAACTTTCACCTCATTAAGCTTCACTGAAAGTTCATCAAGCACTTCGAGGCGCTTTTTTGTCCTCTGCAAGGCTAGCAACAGCTTCTTCTTTTGCATAAGAAGCTCCCTGGCTTCATTTTCTCTGCTACGGGCAACCTCCATGACTGCCCTTCGTTGGAGATTCTCGGCTGCTTCGGACAACCTCATTAGTCGCAATCTTGCATTGTTTGCTGCGAGAGAAAGTAGTCATTTTCAAGATTAAGAACACATTTGAACCCTCATGGGCCGCTTAAATTTCCATAGGGGGGCAAAAATGAAAATATCATGAGAGCATGGCAAAATTAAAGAACTGCAACAAAGAAACCAAACCCAAAATTAGCAAATTCGAAATCGTAAGGTATTCCAATTCAGAGTAAAGCCCCATACAGTTTCAGCGATGGCATTGTTAATCGTTTATATCAAGCTTCTCCGTAATTTGTCCCGAGTAATATCATCAATCAGTCCAGAAACTCAATTTAAAGCAAAGCAAATGAAGTAGCTACCAGAAAACGGTTTCGATGTAAGACCGCCGGAATGGAAGGAAGAGAAAATGGAGGACCTTTTGACCTGGTGATCTCTGCCTGAGAATGGAGTTGGTCGATTTGGTGCTTCAGTTGCTCGATATCAACTCGAACAACACCATTATTGGAAGATGCAAGCGTGACAGGCGTTCCAATTCTCCTCCTTCTCGCATTCAGGGCAAGCATCCTCATGGGCATCGCTGTGCCTAAGCCCAAAATCATTTCTGCAATGGGATTTCTCCCTCTGCTCTTCAACTCATTCCACAGACCACTTAAGACCAGCAACCTTTCCAACGAGTAATTCGCTGAAAGTAATGAAGTTATATACCTGTCTGGTAAGAGCTTTAACTAATTAAATTTGTCCATTATTTAACATGCATAAAATTTCATTCATAGTAAATTACTTTTTATCTCAAAATAAAGTCAAAATACTTACCCCATGAATCATACAAACATTAAACAAATGAGCTAAAACATTCTTTCATGCCTCTTTCGAGCGATCTCAAATCTATGTGTGAGTGTTCAGTAGCAAAGCTTCACAAGTAATTAGTTGTCATTTTAGATTTTATCATTGCATGAAAGTTCAACACAATCAGATAATAGGAGTAATTAGTGGAGACGTTAGAAATTTTTAGGTGAAAATCTTGAACATGGGAAAAATCATAGGGTCTAATCCAGCTGAAATGATCAATTATGTTGATGCTTACCCGTCCACATGCGGCAAAGGTTTACACACTTTCTCGAATTATAATATTTGTGTGCAAACTCTTTGCCCCGCGGTATGGAGTGGTTGTAATGGAAGCCAATGTCGGGAGTTTAGTACACTGTCTCTAAAATGTTTCGTGGTGTTGCTTTTGGGATGATGCGCTAATCCGTAGATGCTTCATAATTCTGTGATTCCGACTATTTCTTCGCACAGTGCTTCGTTGCTTCGCAACATAGGCCTTGACATCTTACAGTGCTACTCTACAATGAGTAGAGGGAAGCTAATGGTGGCTGACGTGGCTAGTTGGTGATAATCGACGGTGGTCGGCGGCTGCAGGAAGTGATTGTCGAATCTTCAGTTCAGAAAAGATGTTGGAATTCAACTCCTTTTTCTCCCAACTCCAATTTTCTTTTGGCTCAAGGTTTAGGTCCTCTTCCATGAATGACGTGGGGCACCTATCAGACTGTCAGGAGAGATTTCATTGATCGGGCAACGTTTGGCTGACAGTTGAATGCCTCAATGATGTCGATATTAAGTAAAGTTGGGCTCATTGGGTTCATCTCATGGAGGCGTTGGATTCAATTATAAGCTCGTTAGATTTGGAATTTGTTTGATTTTTTTATTGGGTATTGAAATTTTCAAAAATGGTTTAACGGCTTGGTCGGGGATTAATTTGACTAGTATAGAACCAACTTTAGTATTATTGTGTTCATATCGTCAAATCCGCTCAATTTGGATCTAAGTTTGTTGAAATCAGACTTTTGGACAATCATTAATCGAAATTTGATCAAAAATTACCTTGAGATCTTTGCTGAATGATGAAAATTTGTTGATGGCATATGAGTTACCCCTCAATTTTTGGGCAAGGCAATTTTTTTTATGTGACTCTAAAGATGCATTTAGCTGAGTTGAAGCTCATGTTGTAACAATGAAGGAGTTGGAAACATTCTTCAAGATGAGAGACATGTTGGGATGCCTCAAGGATTTTTACAAGCATGTAAAATACGTACACTTTCATTGTCTACCTGAGGAGGTTTTTGAATACCTTGTTCATGAGATGTTGTTTGGTCACGCCACTATTATTTAACTTAAATAGCATGGCCTGATAATAGTATATACCCTTGTCTGTTTAGAAGAAGGTGGCCTCCTCGTCTCACATATTCATTTTTATCTGATTGTTTGCAGAGTAGGCATCCAAGAAACTAAGTCTCTTGTGTCCAAATATGTCATCAATGCATTGATCTATGTGTGGAAGGTGAAAACTATATTTCTAGCTAACCTTATTAAGGCCGGTGTAGTCAACAAATATCCACTCAGTTATGTTAGCCTTCTTGAACATCACAACATTTGTCAGATACATGGGGTGGTGCTCCTCTCGTATGAATAAATTTTTTTTTTTTTCCAGATGCTTGTTACCTTCATATTTGATGGCTTGTAGGCAATCCTGAGTGAAGTTGCATTTCTTTGGGATGACAGTCTTGAAGGTTGAATCCACCTTTAAAGAGTATGTGACTAATTATCTTTGAGTTAACTCTAGATTTGTTAGCCAAGGTACATGCGAAAAATGTCTTATTTTTTCTTGAGAAGATCTATGTATTCCACCTTTGCTCATCGGAGAGAAGGTAACCAAGTAGCACCGTTCATCAAAGGTTGTCACCTGAGACCGGAGCATGGATCAAATCTTTCTATGGGGGAAGCACATTGAGATACATCCTTATCTTGAAAATCAAAGTTTTTCATGTTGAGGTTCATCGATGAGTGTGATTATGCTTGCCTGAGGTAGCATGATTGTGTCATTTTTTGTTCTCTACATGTAGCACCAATCCTGACCAAAGTGAGGAATTTCAACTTCAGTGTGCGGTGTGGATATGATGATAATGAAGATGGACTAGAGGGGCCTCTCAAAGATGGCGTTGTATGTTAATTCTGACTTGACGTCTATTAGGTGAATTCTCATATCACAATAGGGAGATTTATCATTTCTTTGAATCTTACTAACCAGTTATCAAACTCATACAATGAACTAGATGTAAGTGAAATTTCCCTTAGTCAACCTACTGCTGAGAAAGGTGAAGTAGACTATGACATTGGTTGAGCCTTCATTATCAATTAGGATCTTCTTTACATTGAATCAGGGTTCACCAATGCCTGTTTTGATGAAGAGAGTTGGACTCTCTCTAGGTCAAAATCATAAGAAATGATGAGCTCGAAGCATGGTATTGTATGCACTAATTATCCAAGCGCGGTGATTAGGAGTTGGTTAGATAACAACTAGACTTCTATAATTGTTTGAATTTCTCTAACAACTAGGTGATTCCCCATGTTACTGCATATGTGTTTGATGTCACTTGTGGGTGAATTATCGATGCGGGCAAGCTTGTCTTGCACAAATCAACCCAAGTACCATTATTGAATCAATCTCTCAATTTATTGCTTAACCTACTTGCATAACTTGATGGTATGACCATGATTCTGGTGGAAGCAACCACATTGTTCCTAGTTCCCCGAGTTAGGTTTCAATGCATTGTTCTTGAAGTCCAACATCATTTATGCACTGAAGATCCGAAGAGCACTTCTCACTTTTGTAGTCACTAACCATCATCGACCACTATCAACCACTGCTAGTCGGCCACCATCAACCACCATTGGCTGCCCTCTACTCATTGCAACAAAGTTTTGTATGGTGTCAATATTTACATTATGAAGTGACAAAGCACTATTCAAAGTAACGACAAACGTTGTACAATCATGAAAAACCTAATGGAGCAATGCATCATCCTAAATATTGTGGCATGACTACCAAACTCTTAGCAACTGCTCCCACTGCAATTGATCTATACAATGGGGCAACAAGCTCTTTTTTGCACACAATTATTGTAATTTAAGAAATTGTGGATCCATTTCCCACTTGTGAAAAAAAGACCTATACATGTAATCATCAACTCATATGGGATGATTTCAATTTGGCTAGACCCTGTGGTTTTCCCCCTTTTGGTTTTTCCATGTAAAAACTTTTGGTTTCTCTGCCTGCTACCTTTATCTCTGAGTATGTGTTAGGTTTTCATGCAATAATGCGGTTGTAATTCATTACTATACTGCCAAAAATTCTCTACCATGCAATAGTTTGGCACTATATGTTGGAAAAACAATCCCACCATTGAAGTGCTTGCAACACTTGTCGAATGACCACTAAATGTAATACTCATAACAACATAGTATCGTACTCCAAAACCCACCATTCCAATGGGATAGCTGTGAAGCCAGGGTGGTCAAGACTTTGCATCTTCCTGCCTTGAAATATGTTATCATGCTAGTGAAGGCTCTTTGGGTCCTTCTATGGAAGATTGAGTGCACAATATGGAAAAGTCTCAACTTGAGATTTTTTTACCTCATAAGTGAAGCTATACAACCACTGGCCAATGTAAATTGATTAAATATGTTTGTCATAAGGTCAACTACTAATGATAAATGGCCCTCTTGAGCATGTTTATACTCGACCCCTTCCTACAATGACATAACTCTTTCTTTTGTTAGGTCAGAACGATGAGCTCCTTTAGCTCCTAGCTCCAGTTTTCCTCTAGATCAAGTTTTAAGTCACTTTGAATGAAAGTGTAAGGTTCAACAAGAAATTGTGGCATGATGATAGGTTTCTTTTAGATATACATTATATCAATCGTGATAAGAAGTGGGTGGTTGAGGCTCCATATTTTGACATAATTTGGAGGTTTTTTAATGTTCTCTAGGCAATATATTAGAGTATTGTGTCCCAGTCTACTAAAAAAATGAGCAGTTTCAACTTACAATAAATTTAATTTTTTTAGTCTTCGTCCTTCCATTCGTTTAGGTACCCATAATGCCAATGATTATTCTTCTACCCTTGAGAGTCCAAGTAAAACTATATGGAGAAATAAGAATGCAAGAATAATAATAATAATAAAAAAGATAGCAAAAGTTGTTGAATAATTTAATGATGTGGTTTTGGAAGAGCTTATCTTCCCATGTATGTTTTGGTCTAAATTTCATCTTCAATCTATAGTGAGTGGGAAAGAAAATGCAAGACTCGTTGACTCAACTCCTCCACTACAATTAGGTAGTTGCAAGTAGGTTACTCCATGTCACCATGTGATGAATCTCCTATGCTTTCTCAAAAGTTTTTTGTAATCACTAAAAGATTGCTAAAAAGTCTTTAATAAGCAAGGAGGTTATTGATGACCCATCTTTGGGCCTAAACTTCTCATTCTCAATTTCCTCTTCTCGCATAATGGTAGGTTTTGATTCCATTATTATGATCAATTGTTTAATGGTGTAGAAAGATGGAAAGAGGTATACCTAGCAAACGACACTGACATTTCAGGTTAATCGATGTTCCACTTCTCTTAGTATTAAGAAGGGTAGGTCTAATTATATATTTCTCTATGATTATTCAATGCTGATTTTGAATATGAGTTACCCATACATGAATTTCAACCATAGCAATATCAACATCTTCATATATATGAATTCTAACATATTGTTCCTCAACTCTTGAAGTCCAATTAGTGGCTATGGAGTAACCCTAACCATCTTGATTAAAATAACCTAGCCATTATAAAAAAAAAATTATAAATTCTCTAAGGACAAAAGAGTTGGTGGTTCCAACATTTTCCATTATCATTTCCAAGCAGATTCACACACTTTAGCCATTATCATCAATAGATTTATGCTTATTTCATATCTTGAAATCCCATAACAATATCTTAAAATTTATTTCATATCTTCAAATTTATCAAAATGCTACAATAAAGTCTTCAACAAAAATTATGGGGTATTTACAAACTTGAAATAATCAACGTGTTAATCATTTGTCAAATTCATGTTACTAATCATAACATATGTGCCAACCCATCAAAACGAAATTTTTATTCACTTGATTTATTGAATTTCATCATAGAAATAAGAGAATCGTCTCGAGTTTAATCACCTCTTGTTGGTCACAACAAATTGTATCCATGTAACTTGATTGAAAATCAAAATTAATTCACCATTAAGCTCAGGTTACCAAAAGGCATGAAAGCTCACTCAAAAGTTCAAGTAATCTAATAAAGTATAAAACTCTTACTAAATATTGAGATCACTTGAAGCCATCAATATCACTTGCCCCACTCACCAAATGAACTCACTCCTCAATATTACTTGTCAAATCAAAAAAAAAATTGTTACAATTTTCATAAAAACTCCTTTGTTTATAACTTATCATGAGTTAATCATGTATTATAATATATACAAGCTAGAAAGACATCTATTTTACAATAAATATTAATTAAGCCATAAAATTCAATTTATCAAATTTATTTTGACATAATATCTCTTCTAGCTTTATATTTTTACCAAAATATGTAAATTATGAGTAGAAGGATAAATTTTAACAATTATAAAATTCTCTATTTTCTTTCCTTTCTTTTTTTTTTTTGACATTTTCCCCCAACTCATATTTAGTAATAAAATTGTTTAATATCACCAAGAAGCACATAGCCGTCAAAACCTCATCTAACGGTTAAGATTAACGCTCAAAACCCACCACCCTGCGCAGCTGCAAATCTCGCGACCGCAGCCGTGCATCTTCCATTTTTACACGATTTGTCTTTGCCCTAGTTCTGGTTCTTCATATCCTGATTTCCTTCTCTTCCGCGATATCTCTAGGGTTTTAATTCTCTATACCAAGAAGATATCGTTTGCAATCGTTCAATCGGAGTATTGGTCGCCATGGATCTGGAGGTGCAGGGTCGGCACGCGATGTTTTTTGACGACGATTCGACGGCGTCTTTCGTCAACTCCCGCGAGGCTCTCGTTCCTTGGAATCACGACGCGTCTCTCCTCATCGACCGCTACGACGTACGACACCTCCTTGACCGGATTCCGCCGCGCCAGGCCACTTCTACGTGGAGGCAGCGCCTCGTCGACGACGCCTGCGATGCCGGCTCGCTGGATGAGCTAGACGGCGAGCGATATCGAGATCTTCCTCCACTTGGGGATGAGGAGAGAGTGGAGCTTGATTCAGGTCAGTTGAGAATCGAAGGCAATTAGATGTTATGCCTGGATTTTATTTTGTTATTCATATCTGTGTACATCTTCTGATTTCTCATTGTGTTCGAGGCCAATTACATTAGCGGGAATTTCTTTTATTTTTTTTTTTTAATTTTTCGTTTTGGTTTAGGACTTAATTATTGAGATTTTGTAGCGATGGAGAATTAGGACGGATAAAATATGATCTGAACTTTGTTTTCAGCTCCTTTCTAATTGCCCTTAGGGGGTTTTTGGCTGCAAGTAGGATTTAGTAAATCTGTAAATTGTAAATCCATTAAATCCACCCCATCCCTCCGGATTTAAGCCAAATAAAAGGCAAATTTTGGGACCCTAAATCCATGAAACTCCTGGATTTAATAAATCGGGCGATAAATTTTATTAGAAGCGCTGCCAAACATCACCTTATGCTTAAACTAGGCCTAGCTGTTTCATTTAATAGATGTGAGGGGCGACACTGTTTTGTTTTGAGTTTGAAGTCATTCATCTCATGTCTTGTTTAACAAATTGAAGGTTAGGGCGAAGGCAAAAACAATCTCATGAAATGGCAATTTGAGTTCCTCACTTGAAATGAAGACTTTTCTTCTGTAGGCTAATTTGGAATTCTTAACTGGGAGCAGCAAGATCTTGGAAGAAAGATAATTTTTGGAAAGTACTGATTGGAATTTTATATTTAGCGTAGTCAGCTTTGACAGAATGTTAACTGTGGCTGAGGCCATCAAAATGTAATTATTTTTTCTTATTTTCATATTTGTGAATTTGGTGTAACAACTAGCTGATTCAAGTTAAAAAAACAAGTGATTCTACTGGTCATAAATAAATAATTGTGATACGTTTAAATCTTAACTGCCATATAAACCTTGAATTTTTGCAATTTAGTTTGTGAAATTAGTAGGGGCTATTTGTGTTGATGTATTAGGATTGTAGAGCAAAAAAAATTAGGAATTTTAAATTTTGCGGTGCATGGTCGGTGCATGGTTGGAAGTAAAATAGATCCAAATTTCAAAATTTTTTTTTTGCTTATGATATTCAGCTCACACTATGCTTCTTGCGCTCACTCACAACTCTCAGCTCTCTCTACGATTGTGTACTTTGCAATCCCGCACCTGCTCATGACCTTTAGCTTTTTTTGTGTGTGTCCATTACCTTCCCATCGCTTTTTCACAACTATTGGCTCTCCCCATGCTTGTGAACCCTGACGTCTTAAAGCTAGCTCAAGATGTTCGGCTCTTTCTGAGCTCGTGTACTCCGGCATTCCCGCCAACATTGTTGGTTCTGATTGGCTTTATAAAACTCTCGATGCCCTAGATCCGTTTAAAATAAACAATAAGTTAAAAAATAAATTAATATAAAATATATATTTAAAAAAAATATTTAGTTTTTATTTTATTTCCAACCAAACGCACAAAAAAAAAGGTTTATTTTAATTCAACATAACATTCATGAGTATTCTAAATACTTTGTGTTATATATGTACACTGCATTTAAAATACACATGTATTCTAAATATTTGCAACCAAATAGCCCTTAAATATCTTTCTTTACCTTTTAATTCCGAACCATGCTATAACTAGCCTTCAGAGTCAGGAGAGCATTTGGAGGCTGATGCAATATCACTTCTCTTTATTGAAGCCTTTTTTGTCGTATTTATCTGAGAAAATGAATGAACACACTTTGTATTTTAATTCCATATTTTATAATTCTGTTGGAATATTCAAGTTGTTGGCAGCTATGTGCCATAAAGGAAATAACTTTTGAAATTATCATTTTGTCCTTTTCTTTTATTTTGAGACTTTTCCTAACCTAGTTACTATGAAGAGAGCCTAATTTAATTAAGATAATGGTGAGTTCTAGCTTTTAAGTTTGCAGGAAAGGATGCTTTATTTACTTCATGATCCTCTCTGACACTGTCAAGTAAGAGGCTTCTATGTACTCTTGACGTTTTTCTTAGTAATATGCTATTATCTTTTACCTGATATTTTTTGACATTTTACAACCTTTTAATGATTGAAAGCTATACATTCTTCCTTGCAGAGTTCGGGAAGAAATCAGAAGCAACAGGTTTTGGTGCTTACCAAGCTGTTCCACTTTCATATGGTGACCAAAATTCAAATTCTATTAATGACAGTACCGAGTATAATTCTGGTTTTCGTCCACCATTTGAAGTGCCTGAATTCCTCATTAACCACTTAGTAAGTGAACATATGCATTGTCATCATTTTAGTGCACTTCTTTCTTTGCAGATAATGATTGCAATGTTGTTTGTAGATTCTTATAAATACCTCCCAGTTGGCAAAAGCAATAATTGTTCAAGCTGCATTTGTTCTTCTAAGGCTTACATTGTCTAAATTTCAGATGCTTGGAGAAGAGATGAAGTATTACTAAGATTGCCATTCATTGGCACTTGTTTCCTTGTGATGTATCATGACGTAAGGACTAGGCAGGTGGGATTAGAATAATATGTGATATATGCAACAAAATTTACCAAATGGGATAAGCATGCTTTATATATTTTTTGAGAATTATATTTGTCTTTATTTTCTTCAATTAGTTTTTCGTCATTGCTTTATGCTCTTTTTATTTTTATTCAAAAGTATTAAGACATTTATATTTTTCTTGTCTCTTTGGCAGCCTCCTACGGAGAAGTTACACCAGATAATGGCGAGGACTGCAACTTTTGTTAGTGAGCATGGTGGACAATCAGAGATTGTTCTACGAGTTAAACAGGGAAACAACCCAACATTTGGTTTCTTAATGCCAGATCACCATTTGCATCCATATTTTCGATATCTGGTTGATCATAATCAAATTTTGAAGCATGATTCTACTAAAATGGAAGAAGGCAAGTCAAACAATCATACTTCTGAAGCAGGGGCTTTGTCACTGCTTGGATCTATATATGGTAATGGAGATGATGATGAGACTACTCCTCAAACTGAGACTAAAGAAACAGAGCACCATAATTTGGTCGCTGTTGGGAATGCAACAGCAACAATAAAGGCAGAAAATGGTGAGGCTCCTAAAGCAGTTTTAGGAAATAAAGGAGTAATAAAAATGGCATCTTCTACTTGCTCCAATGCAAAAACTTTGTCAGTTAAGAAAATACTTTCTGGAAATGCTGCCACTATTGGTGTGAGCAAGAAGACAGGAGCTGGTGATCTTTCACTTGCAAAAGAAATGGCACAAAGTTCTCACAAAGGCATGGCTGATCTGAAATCATCAATATTGAAGCCTCCATCCTTTCTGAAAAGGACCATAGAAAAAATAGTTGAGTTTATTCTTAGGAATGGTAAGCAATTTGAAGCAATACTCATTGAGCAGGATAAAAATATTGGAAGATTTCCATTTCTTCTTTCAACCAATCAATACCACTCGTACTACCTGATGATATTTGAAGAAGCTCACAAGGTACTTATTTTCTTCCCTGAGCTTGATGCAAATATTTGGTTTGATTGTGGTTTTGAATTATATAGAAGTTGTATCCATTATGCGTTGTATCTATTTTGGTTGTTATTCCTATATTTGAACAATCACTTTATTGTCTGGCTTGAATTTTGAGTTTCTTCTGTTAATAGATGGTGGCTTTTCAGGATTGATTTTGGCATGCGAACCTGAATTTGTAATTTGCAGGGACATTGCTGTAGTTTAGAAGCATCTCATTCAGCTGTTTATTCACCTTAGAAGTTCCTTCAAATGTTGTTTTCTATTCTATAGCACTGCCCTAGTCCAGAGATCAACCATGCTTTATGAGTTGTTGCATAAGTTGGATCACAAAATCGCTATTACACGTTCCTTGAAATAAAATTGTAAAGGCACACAGGAGTACTCTGTTTAGTCCAACATACGATGGATGAAAAACATGTATAGAATATTACAAAGTGAGCCCAAATGTCTCCTTAGGTCTTGGTTTGAAAATGACTTGGACTAATGGTGTATTAAACCCAACTTTGATCAGTGCTCCCTAAAAAAAATTTAGCAGACTGTCTACTACAAAATAATGTCCTCTTTTTTGGAAAAATTGGGAATGGTTTAACATGCTTAACTTCCAACTGCAGTTTTGATTTCACCTTCAGTATGTAATTTAGAAATCTTTTCATTTCTCATAACCAAATTTCTTCATGTTAATTAATACTTTTTTGCCTTTTGCAGATGAAAATGCAAGGTAAAAACTATTTTGATGAGAAAAATGATGCAGAGCACAGTGGAGGGAACAAGAAAAAGGTTGAAAGTCATGGAAGGGATGCTAATGCAGATGATCGGGACTTGTCTGAACTTTCAGAAGGGGCTTATTATGACCCTGAAAGGAAGGAGAAGTTCAAGATGGTTTTGGGTGGGCAGAAGAAAGATTCACAGGATCAACAGTCCATAGCTTCCAAGCATTCTGGATTAACAGCAGATGAAGCTGCTGCTGTTGTTCTAGCAGCAACAAGAGGGGTAAGTCCTGCAAATACCCTTCGCAAGAAGTCTCTTGATGATGGTGGACACTCATCTAAAAACTCAGGAGCTACTGCAGACGAAGTTGCGGCTATAATTAGGGCTGCGACCAGAGGCAGGAGTCCTACTAATACCCCACTAACATCTGGCAGTTTACAGGGCATTAAACCTATTTCAAAGATGTCTTCCAATGGCGTTTCTGGTATATCATTGGCTGCTGGGTTATCTGGATCCAGCTCCCAATCTGATAGAAAGAGTTATCACAAAGCAAGCAGTGATGTAACAGTTGCTACAGTCATTGCCAAAAGTGTAGCCCTTGCAGCATCAAGGGAAGCTGATTCTGCAGAAGCCGGTCTGACAAAGGAGCAAAAGCTGAAGGCTGAAAGATTGAAACGAGCCAAAATGTTTGCAGCTTTGATAAAGAATGGCAATAGTTCTTTAGGTGAACAGGTGAACTCCTTTAGCCACCACAGTGGAAGTCTGGAACCTTCTAATGGTGGTTCTATGCAGATGGATACTGATTCCAAGACTGCAGGCATTGAAAGAGAAGGAAGCTCAGTGCCCTTTGATGATGAGGCCTTAGGTAAGGAGCACGAATCTCGGAAGAGACGCCATTCACGGCACAATGACTCCGATGAAGTTCATAAGTTTAGCAGGACGAATCACCAATTGTCACGCCATAAGGATGAACAAACTTTTAAACATCATAATCACTACAGCTCCTCAAAAGATGAGCGCAGGCACAGACGAAGTTCCGAGCATCGTCATCATCGTAAGATTCATGATCATGTATCGGATGATGAGGATATAGAACATTCTGAACAGCGTCGGAAGAAGCATCATTCTCATTCAAGCAGAAAACAAGAGAGCGAAGTTCGAGAGGCTATCAAGTCCATGGATTGTTTTGGAAGCCCATCAGTTGGCTTGACTGGTGATTCTGATGGGAGAGACATAACAGCTTCCGATGATAAACAAACATCTCATCCTACTGAGATTCCTAATGATCTTAGGGCGAAAATCCGAGCTATGCTGTTGGAGACCTTGTAGTGTACATATGCTTATTATATATTTGTTCTTGTTGTTTAAATGGCTGGAATGTTTGATTTGAATTAGCCGATGTGAAGTGCATTATTTGTTAGTTTCAAGATGCATTCAAAATACTTGTTCGGCTCGAGCTGTTCGGATGATTTAGTTGAGTAAAATGATGCAATTTTCACAAGATTTCGTCTAGGGTTCCAAATTGTATTTCATTGTTTTTTTCTTTTTCCTGATTCATTCATTACTCTATTATTTTTTATCTAGTAGGCATTTTGCTGCTCACTTGATCAGGAATCGTTATAATTGTCAGTCTTCTATAACGGCTGGTAAGGAGTATGAAATATGTGCTGCTTGGCAAGTTTTGGTTGGATCTTGTTTTATTAATGGGTTGTGCCATAATTCTAAAGAAAGAGAGGACTGGTAGAGATGAATTGAAAAAAGAAAAATCTTTAATAAGAACTAATTGCTTCAGGAAAATGAGATGGAGTGTGGAATTTTTGGATCTTTCTTCATATTTATAGTTAGAAATTTGGGATCTTGAGGACTACAAAAAGGGTTATAAAATAAGACATACATTTTATAAAATTCTAAAAACATAGAGAAGGCATGCAACTTAAAGTGACTTGGTGTTTGTTTGAGATGGTTTTCTTTTGTTTTGCATTTCAGATCGTTATTATAGTTCTATTTGAGAAAATATTTTTTTTTTGTTGTTTTTTAGAAAATTTGTGGAGTGTGGTGGCCGTGAGAAAATTATTGATGAAAAAATAATTTATAAATCCTACACGTGTTTTCTAAGAAAATTTTTTCACAGTTTTACAACATTTTTTTACAAAATGTTGTCTCAAAGGGGCCCTTAAACTCTGAGTGATAATCGGTCGACTTGGAGAAGTCGTTGGCTCTTCTGATCATGATTGTTGAGTGATTATCATGGCGTGGACAATTGTTTCGGTTGAGCTGGTTTGACTCTGCTAATTTTTGGACAAGATCTACATAAGCTTTGTGGATGTCTCCTATAGTCCTGAGCTTGCCTAATTTTTAATAGATGCATGTCTTGGACTAAACGAGCATGTCTCCTTGGGATTTATCTTGTGAGTCCATCTTGAGCTCAATTAGCTAGCTCTCTTTTCTAGATTTAGCAGGTGAACTCATCTCGAACTCAGCCTGGCGAGTTCATCCTAAGCCCCTGCTTCAGGAGCTCATCTCATTATCCTTCGTTTGACTGAATTCCCCCTTGGGCTGTACATTAAGTTCATTGATTCTCTATTCTCTTACATTTTTTGAGACACAACTGCAAAATAAATAAGAGTGCGAAAGTAATTAGTGGTATTATAACAAGGTTGGTATCTGGCTTACTTCTTTAATCAAGTATTATTCTTCTCCATGCCAAGTGCATCATTTTATTGGCTTGTTTCCTCATTTTGCATGCTTAATGCGATCTAGTTTCCTAAAAACCTCCTCCCTCTCACAACAAGACTTTTGTAAGGTCTTGGTGCTCCTACTCTTTCTTCTCTGCCATTTGAGTCAAGGAAGCCATATTGGTTGACACAAGGATGTGATTGAAGGAGATGAATGAGGGCGATGCTAAGAGAATGAAGTGAATAAGATCAATTGCTGGTGATTAGGGATGAGCATTAGGGGGGTAGAGCACTCTTATGTGGACAAGAATGGAGGCAACATAAGGAAGGATAGACATTTTGGAGAGTTGCTCTGAGGCTACTAGCAACCTTGGTAAGGAACTCCACAGGCCAAAGGTGGAAGTTATCCGTATCCAAAACATAGTTTGTGAGGTCGAACCAACTTGTTGTTGTAGTGCCGTTATATTATGACCCTAATGAAGACGAAGGGATTGCTAATTGATGATCGGGCTGACCCTTTTCTTCATTTATTTAGTGTTCTTCATAAAAGCAACTCGGGCGAAAGATCTAGCCAGCCTTGAGATATAATTTTTAAATTTTTTTATATTTTATAGTTATAAACTTGAATGTGTTATGATAGCATTTGCTAAAATGAGTTGTATTAAATTTTGAATGTAAATATAGGTTTTTGTAATGCATTTTTTATGTGCCTTTGTTATATTTTTTGTGCTCGTGTGACTCGCGAAATATTTATCACTCAATATTTGCGAGTTTGTTGTAGCAATTAATAATAATATCAAAATTGGATGTGTCTTAATTGATGGTGGGAGTCGGTTATTGGGTCACGGTTTAATTAGCACAGGATGTCAACATAAAGGATAGTGCGTGCAAAAATCTTTCAAGAATTTTGTGAGTCATGTTTGGTGTCATGTACCAAGAAGTCGCAGTCTCTTAAACAACATTAGGCATTGATTATGTCTCATAGCATTTATTTTTATCATTTTCAAATAATTTCTCAAAAATTCCTTTGATTAGACACCTCTTTGAGGAATAAAAAAATCACACTTTAAATGTCCTAGCATTTCTATTAGGGTTATTTTATTCATCCGGTTCTCTCTATGATTCTAGAGATTCTCACTCTACGTTTCACATCTCTTTTAGCTCCATGTTTTTCCTCCCATTCCCTCAAATGGTGAGTGCTTTGAAGAGGAGCGTGGATCATTTTTGTGGGTTTTATTACATAAAGTAATCTAGAGTCTTATTCCCCGAGAGAACTTATTTCAGACTCTGTAAATTTTTCATAAGTTATATCTAAGCATCAAAGTAAGCAAGTTCCAAAACACCTTCTTCTAGGTAAAGGTCAAGGATCAATTTGTTCTCAACATCCATTTTTTTTTGCTTTGTCGCAAACTAATTTAGATCATAAATTATAATGGTAACCTACTTGCTCATGTTTTGCTAAACTCAATGACGAGTGTTATTATTTTCATTCTCCAACTTTGTGAGATGAAGCTTCAATGGAGTCTCTACCTATTTCCCCACTTTTTCACCATTAAAGTACTCTTCGGTAATGTGAGCATTTCCTGTACATCAAACCATATTCTCATCCTTGACTTGACGAACATGATAAATAATTGAAAGGAGTTTTTTTGCTTTGTGAAGTGTTTATGTCCCAAACAAATTTACATGGGGCCAATAAGCATGAAGAATCTACCTCTTCCCACTCTGAGGGAGGCTAAGGGGGCCATTTTGTTGGAACTTAAAGTGATTTCCCTAGACTGGTAAGTTCCTGCCGTTAAGTAGGTTGAGCGTTATCAATGATTTGAGTAATTTTCCTACTCATCTTTTTAGTGAATTGTAATTCCTTTTTTTTATTTTAAGCATTCTAGTGACCCGTCCATCTATTATTTTCAAATTATTTGAATGTGTACTTTTTTCCTGAATGACTTCTTGAAGAATGTGAAGTTTTTGAATAAGGATTGAGAGAAAAGTGGGCTTTGTGGAAGATGAAGTGTCTAGGGAGCCAACAATGTCAATCATTAAGCCAAGCCAACTTAATCTCCTTTCAAAGAGGAGGCTAAATCTCTTTAGTTTAAGCACTCTTCACCCACCCAATTTTATATTGAGGTGGATCTAATAGCTAAGATGGCTCCTACCCCTCAAGCGAGTACCAAAATAGGGCTGCATATGGGGCAGCTTGTTAGCATTACCTCGGCAAGGACTTGGCAGCCACAAGGGTTAAGAAATGAAGAAAAAGGAAGCGAGTGGAGCTTGGTGGAAAGGAGAAAAAAGTTGTCATGCTACCAAGGTAGGTCTAGTTTATTCCAATGAGCTGATGAAATCGACATCGAGTTCGATGCATAGTTGAACATTAGAAACATAGATTACAACATGAACCCTTAATGCCATAGGAATCTCTATATAGCATTTGACATTGACTAACCATATTCTCATAGTCATTCCAAGAAAAAAATATCATCATTTATAAGCATAAGATGCTCTTAGAGGCCATGCGATCGATGGCATTCCATTGTAATACATGAGTACCTTATGGTGCCCAATATTTTTCTATGATTAAGAAAAATGGCACGAGCGATTTTTAGAAGCAAGATATACATGATTTCACATGATTTCATTCACATGATATTTTTTCTTAAGCCCTCACTTGAGCTCAATTATATTTTTAGCTTCAGGTAGATCCACCATCTCACATACTTCATTCTTTTGGATTGCTTGCAACACTTCTCATTATTTTCTACCATTCTTCTTTTGTTTTTTTTTAATATTATTCTTTTTCTTTTGTTGGTGCTTCCTTTGAGGTTGTGGATCTTAAACACAGAGCGAATTAACAAGCATCATAGAATTCTTTCAAGGTTTTAACCTTTATAGGAGAAGTTTCTTCAAAAGATTCTTTCGATGGGGACTACCTACACTTCTTGAAGTTGATGGTGAGGGAATTAATGACTCAAATTAACCTGAAATTTTTTTTAGGAATCGACACTTCAACTTCCCGTTGATATTTGAATTCGTGTTGATTTAAGCTTTTCATTTCAATTCTAGCTTTGCATCTTCATGAAAAAATTATATCCCTTATAAATATTTTACCACTTAGATGATTATATAGCCCATATGCTTTGGATTGATTGTAATAACCAACAAAATTTTTTTTTTCAATATTTTCTTCTCAAATTTATGATGAGCTTGAAAGCTTATCAAAGCATAGGCAATAATACTAAAATTCTTAAGTTACTTAATGGTTTTCTACCTTTCCATGTCTCCTATGGTTTTTAATTCAAGATAGATTTTGTGGGAGAAATATTCAACAAATAAATTGATATTGCCACCGCTTCTGCCGAAAACTGATTTGGGAGTCCTCGCAATTTAACAAACTTCTTGCCATTTCTATAAATATATAATCTTTTTTTTTGGCTGCTCCATTTTGCTTCAGTGCATAAGGTATAGTTATCTCCCTGTGAATGTCAATTTCTTTAATAAAAAAAAAAGAAAAAACTATCAATTCCTTGGATAAAAACTTGCCACCACGATCCATGTAAAGAGTCTATATGAAAGTGCAATTATGCCTTTCAACCTTCCACTAAGTGATATAGTTCTCATAAATCCACATAGATTAGCATCCTCCACATAAATCAAGAGAATCAATTGAAGGTAATATAATGCCATACCTTTCTAACTTAAGTGCTCCAAGCTTTTGATATTGAGATACCCAAAAAATAGGTGTCACAACTTAGCTTCATTCTTCTTTTAAGTAATGAGAACAAGACTTTACAGATTAGAGATTTCAAGTGAAAACATCTTATTTTCTTTCATATGCACACTCACTATAGATTGCCCTAATTATTTATCATTAATAACACAAGCTCCATTGTTAAATAAAATTGTATAACCACTAGCCATTAGTTTTAAATGCAATTTGCCAAGTTAGGAACAAAGTAAATACTATAAAGCAATTTTCCTTTATTATGACTAGTCTTCATAGTAACATTGCATTGGCCTTCAACTTGAATCTGTTTATAATCTCCAAGTATAACTTGTATATTTTGTGACTCATCGAGCTCTTCGAGCAATCTTTTATTGTTAGGATATGATTTGAGCACCCATTAAAAATCAAACATTCTCCCAGGCAAATTACAAGAAAGCCAGTCCATTATTCAACAAATAGAAAATAAGAGCACTCAAAACTTCATTAGAATCAGAATGAACAAAAAAATAACTTACTCTCTTCATCATCTTCTTCCATGTAATTTGCCTGGGAGACTTGATTTCTACAAATTGTCTTCATATGCCCAGACATTGTTTCAATTATAGCATTGAATATTGATCTTATTTTCTATTTGTTGACCAATGGACTGGCTTTCTTGTACATCAAAGATGAGATTTTTTTGTCTTCCTCTCCTCTACCATGGAAGCCTCCTTTTCCACGCCCTCTTCCAGCGAACACGTCTTGTTTATTTGCCTCTGCCTTCTCTTGAGAAGCTTGAAATGTCTTTTCTTCATTCTTCTCAGCTCATCTATTTCGCTGTGCCTTGTGAGCTTGCAAACTACCCATTAGTTTATGAAAAGTAAAAGATAGAAAGGTCGTTGGTATCCTCAATGGTAGTAACAATATAGTCATACTTTAGAGTTAGACTGCATATTTAAAACTTAGGGAACAAAAGTTGCATATGTAATTTTATCTCCATAAAATCTCACTTGACTAACAATCATAATCACTCTAGACAAAAAAAAAAAAAAAAAATCTTGCGATGTTTCATTTCCCTTCATAATCAAGGTTTAAAACTCATTTCGAAGAGTTTGGAGTTTTACTGTTGTTACCTTGACAGAACCTTAAAATTCTTCAAGTAGTGTATCACATGCTTCTATTGAAGTGGTTGTTAACTTCTTGTTGAAGTTCTTGAGAAGAACAAATCATGAACAACTATCTTTTTGAATGACGAGCAACAACTTTGAATCTTTTTTCTTGCTCTCCTTCAACCGAGCTTTATCACCATCTCTGTCAGCTTATCCATATTCTACCAAAACCAGAAGATCTTGAGAGCTGATTGATCTGAATAGAATTTTCATTTTAATACGCCAGCATTCATAGCATTTTCCTTTGAAAAAGAGAATGAAATGTTGTGAAACACTCAAGAAACTTCCAGTGACTGCCATCGTCTCCTCTTTTTTCTTTTTACACAAGATATCTAACTCTCAATAGGGCAACTCACCAAGGCACACAACCTCGCTCTAATACAAATAATATGGGGAAAGATGACTGACCTTTGTGCTAAGTTTTCAATAAAAGGTAGGAACATAAAAGAGGAAAGAACAAACTAATTTTTTTTAGAAAACTGCATACACCATTGAATTGATTGATGGATCTTGAGATAGATTTACATAGAAAACTAACTCAGCTAAACTATACCCATTCACCACTAACAGTGTTAAAATATGAGTTCGCTCAACAAAATAATTCAACTAACCTCCAACCATTCAGCACTAACAATGTGTTGCGCCAATGCCCAGCCTAAGGGCAATTTTGTCTTTCATTATTATTATTGTTGGGCATAAATAAACTTATTATGTTTAGGGTTGGTTTTATGCATGAGATTGAGTTGTGAGTTTTAGGTTTAGGGTTTGGAAGAGATTTCCGACCCCTCGAATTGTAGGGACTAAGAAAGATCGCTTAACTCTCAAATTATAGGTGTTTACTTTGTATTCCAGTTGACTGTTTGAATTATTGAAAAAAAATTGTGTTTTTCCTCATTTTTGTGGAAAAGCGTGCCAATTTTGACATCAAATCATATCAAATTGGTATCAGAGTAGTATTTATGGGAGATCACCGACGAGATCTAATCAAAGCAAATGAGAGCTCCGTGCACCAGCATATAGGGCTGGGTTTGGAGCCTTCATCTTGATTGGATCACAACGTCCAGTGCCAAAACAGTCGTGAAATAGACATAACTGCCATATCGCAGAGAGAAGGGGGCAATACAACACGATTTGAGTGTGGTGGAGAAAGATCACGACATACCTGTGACTTCATCGTGCGAAAAAGTCATGATTTGGAGTAACTAAGAAGAATTGCAACGTACAAACCCTAAACTCCATTTGATGCAGTCGCGATTGGAGCCAGCTAGTAAGACCAAAGGGATTGCGACGTACAGAGCTATCACCGATCAATTCAACCTAGTGAGATCGCAACAGTCAGCCTTTGGTGACCGAATCCCACGATTCTAGCCCGTTCTAGCGAGCTGGGAAGCATTAAATGGATTAACTGACTTGTAATACATGCGCGATTTGAGCTACTTGGGAAGCCACAACTGGATTAGAGTGATCCTTGATCACGAACTTGCGGAGCATGTTGCTTGATTTGTCTCATCCAGAACCATATGACGTGTTTTAGCATATAAAATTTTGTCTTTCTGTGAAAAAAAAAACGGAAAAGAATGACAGCTAAAAAGTAGATGATTTGGAGAAAAAATTAGAGGAAAACATCAACCAATTCAAATCCGGGATGAAAGAAAGGTTCGTTGTCATAGAAGATATGCCTTCTTCCATTGAGAATCAAATGGAGGATTGATTTGAGAGCATGAGGGAATTCAACATATGATAAAGAGGATAATGAGATGCAATTCAAGACTCCGTCTGCAGCTCAATTTGCAAAACCTAAAGGAAAAGATATCAAACCTGAGAAATATGGAGACGAAAACATCCACCATCATGAACCCCCTCCCAGAGCTCCGATTGGGGTAAATTAGAGATTTCTGATGGAGGCGGTTGGGCCAAAACGTGAAGAAGAGATTATGCAAGAGATATGGAGGGGCACAGAGAAGAAATGAAAGAAGCAGGAAGGGGATATGATTATGATCGAATGAGTAAGTTTTACCCTCAATATATGGGGAACAACGAAGGGAGATGAAATTGGGGTGGAGATGCTAGGGTTTGGAAGTTAAAGATGACGATCTTTGAGGGGGAAGAAGCACACGTGGATGTATCAGGGGAGCGATACTTTGCTGTGAATGGATTAGATGGGGAGGAGAAGCTCATGGTGGCAATATCGTGTTTGGAGGGGAAATCCCTAGCCTGGTTTCAGTGGAGGGAGGCTAGATACCTGATTCGTTTGTGGGATGAACTTATGGATTTTTTGTTGAAATGTTTCCGAGTCATTTGAAATGGAAAACTACATGAGTAATTCTATGCATTGACTCGGGATATAGGGAGAGATTTGAACTATTATCGGGATGACTATGAGGGATTTCTGAAGTAAGATTGGAGAAAAATTTCATGAAGGGCATTATACTTGCTTGAACTGCATTATATTTATAGATGAAATCAAATGGCACTTAAATTTGTAACATTAAATTAAACCAACAATGGCATGCATCATATTTCTTTTGTGAGATTTACATAGAATTGCATTATATTTTTAAATAAAATCAAACGGCTCTCAAATTTGTATTATTAAATTATATCAACAAAGGCGTTCTTTCCAACTGAACAAACAGTTGGATAGAGAGAGAGAGAGAGAGAGAGAAAGAGAGAGAGAGAGAGAAGAAGAGAGAGAGAGATTTATGTGTTGCAATGCAAAGAGTTGCCTAGGCCGGTTGCAAAAAATACAAGCTAAAGATAATTCATTCAAGATTTTTTTTTTGAAGATTTACATTAAAACCACTTAATTCCTACCTATTTACATATCAAACTTCTAAACTTCATTTTTTACATAAATGTCAACTTCCATGCATGAATAACAAATGATATTTGATGTGACATGAAAATTTTGGGTGGTATAAATATAAAAAGTAGAGTTTAGGCATTAGATATATAAATAATATATGTATGTAAATGCAACACCCACACAGAAGTCCTTAAAAAAATAGAAATATAGCAACTGCATGAAAAAAGTGCTTAAAAAAATATCACATTCTAATATTATCTCTTAATTACGATTTCTATTCAAATTGATCCTATGCCAAGTTGAGCAATTTGACGATTAAATTTTATGGATAGAACCTAATTCCCTAAAAGCCTGATTTTCTTTTTCTAATCGAAATGAACTTGAGGATTGGTTCATGGTTCCACTGATTCAACCACTTGATTCAACTGATTTTTTCATTGATGCGCAGAAAGAATAAATGAAATATAACATACTTAAAAAATTATGAAAAGGATCACGCTGGCAATTTGATGAGAACACCACAATAGCTAAATATCATTGCATGACAAATTCAGAACCATATAGCGGGTGGCACTAAATATCATTCATGTATAAAAATTGTCAATTTCCCTGAGCAAGAAATGAAAGCAGACAGAATAAAAAAAGGAACTTTTTGAGTGAAAAACAATAAATACTAAGTAGAGAAAAGAATCAACCAAAATTCTGGTGCAGATAAATGAACAGGATCAAATTTCAGCAAACATTGAGCATCAAGAGTTGACTAAAAACATATTTGATGAATGCATACTAGTAAGTAGAGCGGAAACTCAGCAGTCATGAGATAGCTAATCATGTTTTCTTGCATCTCTCTCTTCAATTTTCATTCATCTGCCTACTGCCTCAACTTGGTCTTCTTTACCTTCTTGACCTTCTTACCTTTGGCAATCATTTCATTGTTCTTCACTATTTTCTCCACATTTGGAAGATCGATATCAACATGATCACCATCATTAGAAGCAGCAGTTGCAATAGCAGCATTCACAGTCATCACATTTTCCTCCTCATCAGCTCCAACATTTTCATGATCACTGCTGCTTCCATAAAAACAATTTTTTTTCCCTTTCTTACATTTGCTCTTCACTTTCTTCTTCAGTTGAAGCTCCTTGCTGTCACCATGATAGTCTTCATCAGCAGCAACAATAGCATCAAACATCAAACCATCTTTTATGTCATGCTCTTCCACCTCAGGATTCACAATCTTCTTCGCCCTCTTTCGTATCCTTTTCCCAGTGTCAAGTTCAGTGAATTGATCACCATTTTCTTTCTCTTCAGGGCCACACTCATCAATACTAGCAGTCCTACCATTTCTGCCCTTGCTCAGCTTCCCCTTCCCATCCTTCTTCTTCTTCTTCTTCTCCATTCTCATGTCATCAATCTCCAGCTCTTCTGCGCCTTCTCCCTCATCATTCTCATTCTCATCCACAAGTTCACCGCCTATATAATCAACATCATGAATCCTTCCCTTCCTCTTCTTTGACCCCACTCGCATCTTCCTACGGTTCTCCTTCTCCAGCCCACTCTTTCTATCTCCTTCCTGAACAACAATTCCATCTGAAGGCTCTAACGTTTCCCTTAAACCGATATCAATCTTCATCCCCGTTTCAGGAACCACCTGATAGATAGGCAGCGCCACAGACTGCACCGACTTAATATACATACACCTAATGTTCTCCCACTTCTTTGGCACGTGATTGACTGCACCCTCAATTGCAGCCATTAAATTATCAATTATCTCCTCTCGATCCATGGAAACCCTCCCCACCTTCATCCCAATACCAGTTCCAGAACCAAAGAACAAAAGTGTAGACCTACATACCTGTCGAACAGCCTCCGGCCATCCAGGTCGAGAGATATTGATGGCGAGAGGGATCTTCCTCTTCTTAAAGAAATAGTTACCGATTAAGCGGGGAAGAAGACTGATGATCCGGCGCTCGGCAAAGAAGATATCGTAAGAATCGCAGAGTCGGCGGCGGGACTCGAAGGGGACGTAGTCCGTTCGGAGCTCGGAGACAGGAATAACGGAATCGAAGGGAAGTTTTTCAGCGGCGGCGGTAGCTCTAGCGGTCTCGGCTAGGGAGTCGTCGGCGATAAGACAGAGAGAGGTTCGTGAAGGGTCGAGAGGATGGAGGGAGTGAGGGAGAGGAATGCGGTATGGGTTGATGCGAGAGGTGGAGGGGAAGCGACGTACGCTGAGATGGAGGTAGAGGAAATCATCATGCTCGAAAAGCTGGGCTTTGAGCTGCTTGGATCTCGCACGGAGGAACCCTAGGAGGGCGTCGACTGCGCGGCCGGCTTCTTCCCGGTTGACCCTTGAGGATCCTGGATTTGACGTTTGCGACATAGGAGCTGCTGCTGTGGGGCGACGGAGAGGGAATTGAGGGTTTGAGCGGATGCACGCAAAAGGAGATGTCTAAAGATGCAAAGCCCTAGGTTCTCAAGATTTTAGTCTTGTTAATATTTTTAATGTTTAATTTTATTGTTTATAAAATAATATTAAAACGTTTAATAAATTAACTTTATATTTTCTTAAATTTTTAATAAATAGTATACACTATAATAAAACTATTCATTAGAGCAAACCAAAAGAAAGGGGTGTAAACGAGCCGAACAGGAGCAAGCTCAAAAAGTGTGTTCGTGTTCGGCTCGTTTCCTTAGCGAGCTGAACACAAGCCGTTCACGAACAAAAATTTGTTTTGACAACCCTAATCACGTAGCAATAAGATGTTAATGATTGGGGTATAATTTAAAACATCATTTGAATCTAATTTAATAATTTTTATTCTATTTTGTTCATTAATACTTTTAAGTGATTATAAATCTTTGTAGCCTTGTAGTCAATTAATTTTTTAAAAAATACTACTCATCAACGATATATATAATTGATTGATAGTATTTAGAGCCAAAACGAGTCGAACACGAGCAAACAAATATTTGTTCGTGTTGTTCGTGTTCGGCTCGTTAACTTAGCGAACGAGCCGAACACAAGCTTCTTAAAGAGCCGAACACGAGCTGTTCGCGAACAACAAGTCGTTCTGACAGCTCGACAAAAGAATATCAAAATAATAACTGACGCGTGCTAGAAAATTCGCAGCGGTAGAGTAATGGATTATCGTCTTAGCGTTGCGCGAGAATTCAACATACACTCAGATGAAAATGAATTAAGCTGTGATAACACTAGAAGATTTTACGTGGAAAACCTGTAAAGGGGAAAAACCACGGGGTCTGGCCAAGTTATAAAAATCCACTATAAGTTGATGATTACAGAAGCCCCTTGTCCCACATTCGGGAAAGGGTTACTAGCTTTCCACGTTACAACGTCGACTGATGACGTCTAATAAGCGGTGGTTGACGGCTAACAACAGTTGATGACTGTCGGCGGTAGTTGAAAGAGGTCAGAGGTGATTGACAGCGTTCAACGGCGGTCGACGGTGGTCGACAGAGGTCGGCGGTCGTTGTCGGCGGTCAGTGGTGATCGACGAAGATCGACTATGACGAGGATGATCTTGAACTTGAGCTCCTTCTCAATGCCTAAAGTTCTCTCTTAAGCCTCCTCCTTTTCATGTGAGGGGTGAGACACTATTTATAGTGTTTTGAGTGCAATTAATACATGAATATGAACCATTTTGATAGGACGGCCCGGAGAGCTTCCCTTGATCAGATGACGTTTGATGGACATTTGAGTGCCTTAACGATGTCGAAACTGAGCAATCTTGGGCTTGTTGGATTCGTATTTTCGAGACGCTTGATTCAACTATAAACTCGCTAAATTTGACATCCGTTTGACCTTTAAAATGCCTCCGGAAATCCTGTTGTAGTGGTTTAATGACTTGATCCGAACTTGATTTGACTCAGATTGGACTAACTTTTATATCATTAGATCCATCTCATCGAGCCAATCAGTTTGACTATAAGTTTGCTGAAATCGGACTTCTAGATGTCACTTAATCGAAGTTTGGATGTTTCTTGTTAAAAAAATCACAACCGAGATTCGTGCTGGTTGATGAAAATTTGTTGATGACGTATCAATAACTATTTGAAATAGAGCAGCTATGCAAAATAAAACCAAAAATAATTGTGTATATATCATCTGGTCTAAGTTACACCAAATTCTATCACAACCTCCACCAAAAAAAGATAGCAGATTTTCCAACAAGGAACTTGGAGAGGTGTAATGAGTTGTTGTAGTAAGGCATAACCAGACGTGCAGCACTCATGTCTGCTTTTTCACAAAATATGCAATAAACTAAACTTATGTGATCATCAACTGATTAGTAAAGGTCATAAAAGCATATTTTAGTTAGAGGAAATAATGATTCATGATATGATTCAATTCCTTTTTTATCTCAACAATTAAGTGTTGATTATCTTCTTAGTGTAGAATAAAAGAATAGCATTGAGCAATGATAACCCTGAATTTTCCATTATTTTGAATTGAAATATTCCCATCCCGTAGAGAGTCAACTGTCCTGAGAGTATCATTAAATGTTAATCATGAATAAATAAAAAATCTTACCACATAGTTTTTATGTATGATTAACCTGGACCAACTAACATCTGTGGGAGGACTATAAAAAGCCTTGCATATCACATTGAAATGTGTAAAATTATGCACTTTCTAAAGAAGGTCTTTCGCTTGCATGTGAGTATGAATGTTATTTATAAAATAAACGAGTTTTCGAGATGAACATGAAATGGGTATGTAAGAATAAGCCTCGAATGAGTGGAGAAATACACATATTAAGCATGATTTCACTATGAATTAGCTAGTCATGTATCCTAAAGAAGCATAATATAGAATCCATCTCAAATAAAAAAAAGATAATTGAGATTTCACATTAGTAACAGAAACACAATGATTTTAATGAAAAGATGAGACATTCCTAGAAAAGCCTTTTTAAGGAGAAATGTATTTATGTCGAAACTAATTAAAGAGGAAGGAATCATAATTGACAAGTGTAAGTGTTAGGTTCACCATGTAAGTGTGAAGGGCATGGCTAAATTGGGGATTTTGGATTGGGCTTGCAATTGGGTTTGAAATTGGGTTTGATTGGGATTGAGGATGATGAATTTGAGTTTGGAATTGAAATTGGGGAATTTAGACATTTAGGGGCGATTTGGTAACTTTGGTTTAAATGGGCCAATTTGGTCAAATTGGGCTCAATGGAGCCATTCAATTTGATTTTGAAGACATTTGGAATGATTTTGTAGATTTTGGAATTTTTGAAATTTTTTGCGGTATGAAGGACATTTTGGTAATTTTGGAGATTTTGGAGGGTATTTTGGGAATTTTGCAAAATTTGAAGTATTTTGATCAATTTAAGTAATTTGGAATGGTTTGAAATGATTTTCTTGAAGATATTTTAAGAATTTGGGTAATTTTGAGGAATTTTTGAAAAATCGAGGGTTTAGGGGCAATTTGATAATTTGGTGAAGTTTGTGGCCAAGAAGGGTCAAAATTGGGAATTTGATAAAATTGGGATTGATTGAGGTTGTCAATCATGAGGTCACCTATTTGAGCAATGAGACCAAAACAACTCCCATTTTGGATCTTACATGTACCAGTCTTAACCAAACCCTAACTTATGACTAATGATTTAGGGGGCCATCCACATGAGTTTCAAATCGAGTAAGGGATAAAACTAGGCATGTTTGGTTGAGGGTCAGAGTTGTGAGTGTAGGCGAGGGCTATTAAGTGTGTGTGTGCAAGACTGACCAAGACCACACAACCCAAGGCCAACCCTAAGGCTAAACAATCCTATGAGGACCTCTCTTGCTAAAGGGTCGACAAAATTGACTCGGTCGGTTAAGTTGTATTGATCGACTGGTCAAATATGGTTGCAAAGCCCCGATCATTGACACTGAACTCATGTTGGGTGGGAAAATCTAGGTTGTCGAGCTGGGGTGAATCATTGTAATCCGATAGGTAGCCGCTCTTTGACGAAAAGGTCTTAAGGGATGGCTGAGACTCATCTCTCCAAATCTTGATGTTGTTTGAGGAGTTTGTTGGATGCCTTCGAAATAATTTCAAAACTAGAGATGTTGGCTTTCCTCTCGGGGTTGGTTCCATCATGAGGAATGACTTGGATTCTTCTTGTTGAGAATTTTAAAGTGAAGAAAAACAAGAATCAACACAAATCCAAGAAAAAAAATAAAATATAGAGATTTAACAGGGTTCAACAAAGATGTCTATGTTCTCGGGAGCAGAGCGACGACTTTCTTTCAATTTCAGAAAAGAGTACAGAATCCACTTAAGGTTACAATACACATATATATAGCTCTTGTGTACAATATGTAATTGCAAAATTACCCCTGTACCGTACCGCGGGGCCATTGCCCCTGCACCCCCAACCCACATAACGAAACTCCCACGATTAGACTTATGCTTTCGCTCGCTTCGCTCCGTTCCTCTCCAACATTTATCCCTTATCTAGTATATGAGTCATAACCAACAAATCTCCACCTTGGCGAATATTCAGCCCCTTAAGAGAAATATATCATGGAGTTTCCTACACACTGAAGTGGGTTGGGCTATTATGTTGTTTAGCAACTACAAACATTCAACAAGTCCAAGCAATGCAAAAACTTGTTGATAGTAACTGATTTGGTTGACACATCAGCTGCATTTTCATCAGTATGAACCTTTTGCAACAAAAATCAGCAGAAGCAATCAATTCTTTGATCTTGTGATACCTGACATCAATGTGCTTAGTTCCGCTCCCCTCCGCTTGCTCGCTCGCTCTACTTCGCTGACTCGCTCTGTTCCGCTCCAGTATTTGTCTCTTATCTGGTATATGAGCCACGCCTAACACTTCTATACTTCACTTCCAGTCAAACCATTTAGTTTTGAGTCACTTGATTGCCTTGATTAATTTTGGACTTGATGCTTTCGATTAGCCTTTGAGTCTCATACTGGTGGGCCCTTCTTTGACACACTTAGTTCTGAATGCTCCATTAGATCACAAGATTGTTGTTGGCACTTTTCTTGTATTTACAAGTAAATTTAGAAATATAATTACACACATATCACTTCAAACATTATTATATATAAAATTATCCTTTTTTTTTGAAATATGAATTGATGTATTTATATGTGTCACAATAGAATCATTGAGAATTTGATAAATAAAAAGGGGTCAGGATTTTATGGCGAGTTGTGCTATTTGAGTGAATGTTTACGTGGATGCTTAAATAGAGTAATTTTTTTTAATTTCATTTAAAGCCATATATCGTTTCATGACATGGTAACTCAAATTCTTGGCAAAACCAAATAATCCTATAACAGTTCTAGGAGGACCTATGATTTTTTTTTTCTTCTTCTTTTGGCTAGTCGTAGCCGATCTCCGAACATATGTCTGGAGTAACAGTCGTTCAGATTTAGGAGGGTCACACACGTGAAAAACTTTTACATACGGAGTCTCGACACAGCTCTGCGTCCGGACTCTAATAACACATCGTCGAGTATATTCCAGTGGACCTCCTTTAAATATATATATATATATATTTAATCTTATTAGTCGAAATGCAATAAGTTTTTTAATTTTTGTACATTTGACTTAATTTTATTGAAGTCCGGACGCAGAACTACGTTTGGAGTCCGCATGTAACATTTTCTCTACACACACATGCAACACTCCCATTTAAGTATTATATTGTATCAAAATATTACATGTTTATCATAATAATAATAACTATATATATATATATA
>NEWO01000024.1:850507-899087 GCA_003013225.1 Phalaenopsis aphrodite | reverse complement strand
AAAAGTACTAATAATGCTATTCTTTATTGAGATTAAAGATTTGATTGGTATATGTGTAAATATAAAAATTTAGGTGTGTGACATGTAAACACACAAGAATAAGATTCTATGTATATACATAATTTTTTTATTTTAATTTATTGTACAAAAATATATATTTTTTGTAATTCATTCATATGTTTTATAAAATTTGAAATAAATTAAATTATTTTATAAAAATACTCAAAATATATTTTAGAGTTAAAAAGTCAATTCTATACTCGCTTATTTGAAGATGTTGATTTTTCTTTTTTTTTTAAAAAGCATTTAATATTTCCTAAATACTTTTTTTTATGAAAATTTTAAATTTTGTTTTAGGAGATGTCAAGTAATCTTCACTAATTTATGTACATAACAAAAAAAAACATCTATTTCGCTTTCAATGTAGCCATTGATCAAGTTGGTCAAAAACCATGTTTTAGAACTGACCAACCAGTCAGAAAAATGGCCATAAATTGACTTATTGTAAAGTATTTGTGAACAAAATTTTTGTTCAAAAAAAATAAAGTGGTTATGGTATTCCTAGTCATGGTTTGCCGGCCAATATCTGTGTTAGGCTCCATTTGAAGGAGCTTCATCATTCGGCGAAGCGCCGTTCGTAAAAAGGAGAAAGCGACTTGCAATCCAAAATGATGATTTATGAGACGCTGCTTCACCGAATGATGTATCAACATTCATTGCAACGCAACAGCGCTGCAATGCCTTCTCAAGCTAAGCCTTACACGAATCCATATAGGATCATCAGATGATGACATTTAATGTGACCAAACCCTCCAAGACGACTCTCTAATTTTGACCCACTGGAGTTACATCTAAGACGACTAATCTATAAGTTAAACATATACTCAAAAAGTGATAGGAAAGATGCCAAAACATAAACATTATATTCAAAAAATTAAAACAACATTTGAAGACATTTAAGCAGAAAAAAGGTGGAACCATTTGAACTGAAGAGTCACAATACAGTCAAATAACGAACCGTCATCTACAGAGATCATGTACCCATTTCTTCCCGAACATTATATGAATAACAGACATTAAAAGCTCAAATAGCTATAGAAAATTAATTCATTATAGCAGACGTTAGCGCATATCATCCAATAACAAGTGTACAAAATTTAAATTTTGAACCCAAAATAGACTACACAAAACAAGACCTATGGGGTCACTACACCAGGTAAAAACTAAGAGAATACAAACCCGGATTATCGCTTTATAATCCCAAAAATAAAGCATAGACCAACCCAGAAAGATAATGCAATTTATTCCAGTCAATATGCCAAACTTCTTTCATCTTCAATATAAGAGAAATCAGGTCCAGAAAGCTGCATTTCGGTATCACGCAGAAGGCACCACAAAAGATTTCCAAGGAATGCTGCAAAAAGTTAACCAATTTCCGAGCATATCTGTAAAACTAGATAAAAATACTAGACAAGTATAGCAGAAAAAGGTTCAGCATTAGTAATAGAGATAACTGAGCATTACTTAAGCTTTCCCTTCCACAAGACAAAATGCTAAATTGCACTCCCATATAGCTAAAAATCTGAATTTGAGGGCGGTTTTGATCTGATTTAGAATAAGTATCAAGAGTTTCAAGTCATACATTTTATGATACGCCGGAGAACAGAGCATCTGATGTTTAAAGCATCAGATATTAGAGCAACCAAAGCTACACACGTACATTTGATGTTTGGGTGGTAGCATGCAGGAAGGGTTTGGGTTTTAATGAGCATTGCTGTGCTTAGCCAGGCTTGCCTACTCCAGCATTCCACCTTGAGTATGCCGGTGCCACAACTGCCGCTCCTGCAGCAGCTGTAGATGCTTCTTCTCGAAGTCAGACATCTGCACATAGGATGGAGGAGGAATGCTTAGGGATGCAGCGAAGGGATCTCCTCCAATGTTTTGAACAATACCATCAGATGCTGGCAAGGCCAGGACAGGTACCAGCAAGTCAACACTGTTCGCACTACCAATGCTTGCGTGAGCACTCACAAGTTGCCTCACCGCTCCATGGTCATACATCCCATTGAGAAGCAGAGGATCAATGCCTCCTCCCGATGCAGTCTTCTGCTTCGCAAGTTTACCGGCTGCCTCAACTAAAGCAAGTTCCCAATCAGCATTCCCTTCATCAGGATCTGGTCTTTCGCAGACTGAGGTCGCATTGCCTTTCCCAGAAACATCAGAGGAAGAAAATGCCTCCCATGTCCAATTCCCAGTCCCAGCTGCACCACTGAAGAAAAGGGCTGGTGCAAGCTTATGTCCTTGAGCATCTGCAGTCCTATCATCCTCCCTGAGATCAAACAAAACATCTAGGAACTGAGGCTGGCTCTGAGGATTTTGCTCTGCCTTGTCCTCATAATCTGAGGGTGCAGGAATGGGCTTTAGAACATTCATACCCCGCACCGGCTCTTCTTCCTGTACAGTAAGAGCCCGCTCCGCGTGCCTCAGAGGGCTATTTGGCCTCGTTGCTCTGTCCCTCATGAACTCCTGCAACATCTCCAGAAGTTTATCTGTTATGCGCTGAACCTCCGGAAATTCAGAAGACCTTGCTACCCCCGTGCTCTTGCACCACCCATAGAATGCATAAAGTTCGTCTATCTGCTTAGCTGCGCTCGCGTAAGCTTCGAAAGACTTCACGCAGTCAGAATGCTCCATTTCAAAGAAACGGTCCAGAAGCAGGTCCAGTATCTCACAGATGTGGGCGTAGAGCTGGAAGCTCTCTCTGATGATTGGGTAGAGCGCAACAACAATCATCCTGTTGCTCTTTGCCAAACCAATGGGCCGGCATGCCAGAAGTCGATCAAACAGCTGCTGTAGCTGGTTCATCCACCCCAACACATTCTCCAGATTCCTCTCCCTTAGAGGAGTACCTGGTCTCCTCTCCTCACCCTGGGTTGATGGGAAGTTCGAAATAGGGTTTCTCCTGTAAAGATCGGGTTTGCTGTAACACGAGTAGGTGCAAAACGGCACTGATCGCTGCTGCTCGCGAGGGGAATCGATCTGTTTGTAGTCACGATTTATGCATTCAAGGCGCAGATCAAGATAGAACGCGTAGGCGCGGACGAAGGCGGAATGATCCCAGGAGCTGGAGTGAGCCTCGTCCCTGAAATCGGACATGTTGAGGAGGCGTGTGCCACGGCGAGTGGCGTAGAGGAGCTCGTGGTGGAAAGCGGTTAAGCCTTCGGTGAGGAGACGATGGACAAGCATTAGGGTTTTGAGGGCAACGATCCAGTCGCGAGTTTTGTCGAGGCGGCGGGAGATGGTGGAGACGCATGCGCTTGCGTACCCTCGGGAGTAAGAAACCGTGTTGATGATCTGGTGGATGTGCTTATCGTCTGAGGGTTCATCTTCGTGGCTCGTTGCCTTCACGATCGCTATGTTGAGGTCGGGTGCGATGGTGCTAGATACCTTAGCAAGGCCAATGCTCGTCTGGTCTTTCATGGTGCCGATGGCCTTCCGGATCGTGCTTGATGCCATTGTCCACCTTTCTTCGCTTTCCTTCTTGTCCCGGAAACAAAATACCAATCCACACTGTATAAATACACATTAAGATTTTGACTTATGCTAGTAGGAAAATATTACATCAGAACAAAACACCGGACAGAGCTGCATCGCCATGCCACATGTAAAGTGGCGGAATTACTAAAAAAAGGTTTATTTTGGTGTGTGACCCGGTCCGAACTAGTCCCACGCCTTCAAAACAAAACCCCACAAAGCCTCTTATATCTCCATTTTCTTCTATCTCCATCAAGTAGGGTTTCGCGGACTGATTTTCACCTGCGATTTTTGTAGCTAGGGTTTGGTTCGTTTGAAATCTCTCGCATTATCAGTCACATGATGAGAAGCATTTGTTGTCCCTCTCTCTCTCTCTCTCGCCATGTAAAGCTATTGTGTTGTTTAGGTTTTTTTTTAAAAATAAGTCTTGCGTAAAGATTTAGGATTTATGTTGTAAACTTATGTACTTCTCTTTGTGTTTTTAAACAAGCTTATATAGAAGAATGAAAGAAGCCAAGGAAAACAAAAAGCATAGGAGTCGACATATAGCATCCAAGTAAAATTTTGGTTGTGTTTTACTTGCATTCAAAAGTTTATGTAACCGGGATAAGCATTAATTCATATAGGTTTTACCTGCTTTGTTCAATGACTAGTTTGATAGCTAAATTAACCATATATAATGATGTTTTAGTATTGGAAGAGAAAGTACTTCATCTTACCACCATAATCTTATGGTTGTAGAATTTATTGCGAGTGAAACAGTTGAATACTATAGTTAAGCTAACATAATATTATCATAATAATATCACAATATAACCACATTTATATCACAATAACACCATAATACTACTTTAATAACATCATAATACAACCACACTATTAACACCACAATACGATCACACTAATAACGTCACTATACAACCACATTTGTATCACAATAATACCATAAAATTACACTAATAACACCACAATATCACAAGTTTTGCATCACAATAACACCATAATACTGCACTAATAACATCACTATACAACTACACTATTAACCTCATATTACAACCACAATAATAACACCACAATAACACAACACTTGTATCACAATAATACCATAATACTACACAAATAAAATCATCAAAAAACCACACTAATAACACCACAATACGACCACTCTAATAATACTACTATACTACCACATTTAAATGATAATAGCTAGGGCTGTCAAAACGACTAGTTGTTCGCGAACAGCTTATGTTCGGCTCGTTAAGAAGCTTGTGTTCGGCTCGTTAAGAAGCTCGAGTTTGGCTCGTTAATTTCGTTTGATAAGTTAACGAGCCGAACACGAACTAAGATGTGTTCGTTCGTGTTCGGCTCGTTTTGGCTCGAAATACTACTCATCAAGTTTATATATATATATATATATATATATATAAAGTAGTATTTTATTAAGTAGTATTAAAAAAAAAATCTAATTGACTACAAGGCTACAAAGATTTGTAATCAATTAAAATATTGATTAATAAAATAGAATAAAAATTAGATTCAAATGATGTTTTAATATAAATAATAATTTTTAAATCTTGCTCAAACTCTTATTGTCTTATGGCTACATGATTGAGGTTGTTAAAATGACTCTTTGTTCGTGAACAGCTCGTGTTCGGCTCGTTAAGCAAACGAGCCGAACACGAACACACTTTTTGAGCTCGAAATATAAACGAGTCGATCGTGTTCGACTCGTTCCCTAATAATAGCACCATACCATTACATTAATAACATCCTTATAAAACAATATTTGTATCATAATAACACCATAATACTGCACTAATAACACAACTATACAATCAAACTATTAACCCCACATTACAACCACACTAAGAACACCACAATAACGACACATTTGGTGTTATTCTGAAGTGAAATGGGTTTATTGAAGTAATGTTGTGGCATTCAACAAGAAATTTTGGTAGTTTTATGCAGCTAAGTTTGTGTTATTGGGGTGATAATGTGGTGTTATTGTATGAGTAATTTGGTGGTATTATGATTTTAATTTAGTATTTATGTGACTAAATTATTTTATTTAAAAATAACTCTTGATATTATGTATCATACCATTTAAGTTGACATTAGAGATGATTAGTTTTTGGTTATGTTGCTTCGTCTGACTGAGATAGTTATAGATTTTCCTAGCATAACATAAATCCCACTTAAAATGCAAAAATTAATTGATCGATGCTATAGAAGATACATTGATAAGTTAGTATATGATCACATTTCTCTGTTATGTCAGGCAATACTCTTATATTTGAATCTAACGTAACCTATGTGTTAGGGCTGTCGGAATGATATTATGATCCATGTTGGACATGTAGTAATTAACAGATCTGATCTTGATGATATTTTGACAAATGATTGGTTTGCAAATGAATACATCAATGCTTTTGCACTTATCATAGAGAAGAAGAAGATTAAATCACCATTTCTCACTTGTGACATATAAGCCCCCTTGAATAACCATTCCTCACTTGTGCCTCTTTGAGATATCTATATCCATAACTGTTATAGATGTCCATTTTAGCATGAATAAACCATCACAATAGAATATATTTATCATATATCTTTGTTATATATTTCAAGCTGAGAACGCATAAACAGTGGGCACATAATAACCTCATCATTTCAATTTCTTGCAATTGCAGCTAATTTTGGAATTGGACTTCTCAACTTCAATAATCCAAGGTTTTTTTGTACCTTGATTATCCAATTTTTTAATGTAAAATTCTGAAACACTATTTGTACATAATTTGCAGCAATACCACATAACCCATGTCATAACTTTTCCTTAAACATTGAATACAACTTTCTTGAATAAAGTTAGTTGCCTTAACACTAGGCTCCTTTTAGCAATGGGAGCAATTACAAGCACATTTGAAATCCTTGTTCTTATCATTTCATCTAAATTCTTTCATGACATTTTCAATTCTCAGAAAAGAATCGGTAATAGAGTTTGTTGACTTAAAGATACCATGATAAATATTATTTGTAGACTCACTCTTTGTGTTAATAAGATTTTCATTCTAAATAATTCTTTATTAAAGGTTGTTGACCACTTATATCTAATGTTGTACAACTCATCTAGCCAAATTTTGACGTGTTGATTTTCATTCTCAATCATGGCAGACCAAATTTGTTCAAACTCCTCTTCAGAGTCGCTTTTGCTCATGCATTATAGATTACCCACAAAAAAATAAACTTTCGAAGGAAATTTCTTGTAGATTTGCCACTGGTAATTCCTTGTAGATATGTCACTGACATTATCTATGTTATGTAGGTGACAGAGAATCCTCTATAGCTCTTGTCATTTCTTGATCTTGATTAATTAAATTATTATTGGATGCTTAACATCCGTTATAAGAATAAATTTTTTGAATATCCAGTTGAATGAATCAATCATCTAATCCAACAAAAAACTAACTCTGAAGAGAACATTTTGCTAATGGTGGTTCACGCCAACAAAAAGACAACATAACTTATATTTATTCAGCTTATAACTTGTATAAAAAATTATTACATCTCTAAAGTAGTCATAATCAAGTCTTAACATGTCATCACTCAAAAAAAATCTTATCAACCTACCGCACTCATCAATCTGAAAGTCTCACGCAAATATATTATCTTCAACCTGTCTCTCCATGAACAATTGTAATGAAAAATTAGTGTCACAATTTTTTATTCTAACTCTTCTCTCTTTTTGAATGAAATTGAATGCTTCTCTCTTCATACATTCAAGCTTCTCTGCTCCCCTAACTTTTGTAGTAAGAAAGTTATCCGTAGCTCTAATCTCTAGTTCTATCATCGATCTGAGCACATCTACATTAATTTCACTTATCTTTCTACTAGAAAGCTGAATATGTTTATCACAAGGCTTCACTAAGGAGTGGCTATGACTTTCTATATAATTTTTAATTGTACAAATGCCTTCAACATCAACTTCATATTGAATCATTGCTAAACAACCAATCATTGTGTCCACTTTTTTGAACTTCATTGTGTTGGTGAACTTCAACTCCTTAAAACCAACTTGACTACATAAGAAGTCCTTTGACTTAATTTTCCTCGAATTTGGCCAAAAACTTTTGTGTTCTTTTCGAATAGTAAATCCAACATGATGTATGTAAACACAATATAGTTAATATGCTTTTTTTTCATCATGTACAATGGTGCCAAAAAATCTATCTGCAATTAGATCATTACCAACATCCCCAGTCTCGTAAAACTGCACATTTATAGAATAGCTTAAACATGATTAAGTATGAAAATCACTAATACATAAACACAAAACCTAATATAAATACAAATACAACCTTAATACCACAAAATGACATCATAATAACATGAAAAATACCCAAACGAAAAAATAAAAAAAAAACTTCATAAAAACACTAGTAGAATACTGACCGCGACTTTATATATGCTTAAGAATATAAGTATTTAATACTGCTGCTAAAATATTTAATTCCCCAACAACTGTACCAAAACTTTAATAACAGTTATAGATTCGATAAAAATGGACGTAATAAATATTCAATAATTGTAAAGTCACATTTATCAACGCAAGTATACGTATCGCTCAAGTAATATAGGGCTCTAATGGAGTCCTAGATATCGATCCCACATGGAGTAAGATTAGAACTACAAACTAATATTTTAGAAAAGCAATACTTTAATCACAACAACGAAGTTCAATTTGCTTATCTGTCACTAATAGGCAATTGAAATAAATTTGTAATTTTAATAACTATTAAATAACTAATTATACTAATGAAGGTTTGAATGTGATATTCAATATATAAGAAAGCATCCTTCTCCTTGTCAAAAAATTATAGTGAATGGATAAAGTGAATTAGTTCAAATTATATTATGTCAAATAGGAGCATACATATTCTTTACCCTTTGGTCCAGGCATAAACAACATTGACTAATCCTATGCTTGTTTACTGAATATGCGGCTAGGCTGGGATGATACCGGCTCTCACTTCGAAGCTCCCACGTTCCCCTCACCTTAGGGCTAACATCTACACTTTAGCACCCAAACGATAGGACCGAATTGGGGATTTTAGTCTGTCACTCTAAAATCTCCAATTTTACGTCCGATAATTTTATTTCCCTATTTATTTGCACCCAACTTCCAAGGGCTTTGACCTCCCTGAATCTTGGATGTAATCTTCACTTTAGTTGTAAAACTCAACATATTTTAACAAATCAATTGGCCAGATTGAAAGTAAATTAATATCGAAGTGAAAAAATCATCACAATTTCTTCAACATTTTCATGGCTTCACCAATTCAAATCACCATTTTACAAATCTCAAGACAAGGAGAAAGACTGAGAAAACTACTCAGATCTCATGGGGTAAATACAACAAAACTCGAAATTCATATATAAAATGAAAGTCATACAAACTACAACAATAAATAAACTTATCTCTACTTTTTCCCCAAGAAAACTCCTCGAAGTTCCTCTGAATCTCTCCCTTTCTTTACAGCACACATAATTCCTTTTCGAAGTAGCGAGAGGGAAAAAATCTCTCACTTTCCCTCCACTCTTACAATCTCTCGAATAATTCCTCACAATTGAGACTCTCTACACTTGTTTCACACTTCAATTTTGAGTCTCCCTTTTTTTATTTTCGGCCAAAGTCTTCTCTTTAAAGATGTGGATGAGCTTTCCCAAGAGTTGCCTAAGCATCTCTTCAAAATTTGTCCTCATCCAAGGCCTAGTTGGTCATAACAGCCGAGTTCGCCGTCGGTGGCCTCGAGGGCGCCGTCGGCGGAACTTATTAATGAATTAATTCTGGAGTCTCGGGAAAATCTCGCCATCGGTAGGGTCGATGGCGCCGTCGGCGCCCTAGTTCAATTCTTCACATTTTGGTTATTTTCGCTCCAAATTTGCTCTTTTTTGCATCTTTTTGCTCCATTGACCCTAATTCATCATTCCTGCAATAAAACATCAAAAATACATTTCTTTAAAGTGCAATATCATAAAAAATAATATAAAATGTGTATGAAAATCTCAACATATTTTCCTTTGGTCAAATACCACCACAACACTGTCACAGCACCACCACAATACCACAACAATAACACTACAATACAACCACATTACAACCACAATACACTCCAATAACACTAAAATACAACCACAATAACACTTCAATAACATCAATAACACAACACCATAATAACGCTCAATATGAACAAAATATAACCTCAATCTCACCTCAATACAAAAACAATACCACTTTAATAACACCACAAGTTATTATAATACCTCCAAATAATAGGACATTACCACCACAAAATCACCTTAATACCACCACAAATCTATTACAATACCTCCACAATAACACAAACTAAATGCCACAAAACTAACACAATGTGAACAAAATACATCCTGAATCTCACCTCAATACAACCAAAACTCCACCACAATAACTCCACAATACAACCATAAATTTATGACAATACAACCACAACATCATCATAATAACATCATAAAAACACTACAATATGAACAAAATACAAACTGAATCTCACCTCAATACAACCACAATACCGCTCATATAACACCACAGACTACTACAATGCCACCAAAACAATTGGACAACGACACTACAAATCACCTTAATGCCACCACTAAATCATCAGAATACATCCACAATCCCACCACAAAACCATCTCAATTTGAACAAAATATAATCTCAATCTCACCTCAATACAACCATAATACTAGTCCAATAACATCACAAACTCCTATATACCACCAAAAATAATAGAACAATACTACCAAAATAAGATCACAATATCACCTCAAAATCATCGCAATACAGAAAAAATCTACAATAACAATAAATATCACAAAAAAACATCACTACCAGATTAACTTAACAATAACAACACAAAATCATCATAAAAAATACTAGAAAAGTAACATAGTAACATTGATTCCGAGTACGAAAGAAATCAAGCAAACATAAATTAATGCAAACATTTCTAGCGCAGCTAAACTCATCTTCATTTCAAACTTCTCGTCATTACTTTTAGATTTCATTATCAATATTTCTCACTTGATGTTTTGTTCACAAATAACAAAAGGTTAACGCCTTAACCTTAATCGGAGAACCACAAGAAAACATTCCAACCACAAGCAAAACCTTGGCTCTTTCATAGGAAATGAAGCAGTGCGTTGCATTTTGAACAGTACACCAGATTTTGAACAGCGCACCATATTCTTTTTCTAATTTTCGGGCTGGTTTGAGCCGGGTCACACACCAAAATAAACATTTATCATTTTTTTAGAGGGTCCTTCATTTTACACGTTGTGAAGTATCATTGGAGTCCAGATACACAACTGTATCAGAACTACTGATGTAATATTTTTTTTTTTTTCGTTTGGAGCCACTTCATCCTTTAAAAAAGCTGTGCGTACACGACTTTCAAATAAAAACAAAACAAAGAAAGTTTTTTATTAAATTAAAATATCATTTGAATAAAAAATTTGTTTTCAATTTTTTATAATGTAAGAGAAAAAAATATCCAATATAAAATGAACATCTCTCCACACAACTAAAAAGGTTTAGGAGAAAGTACCAAGCAAAAGGGACAAATTATGAAAAGGCACATAATTAATAGCAATTATTAGTAGAATATGACACATTTATGGGGTATGTTTTTTTGCCATTTGAAACGCCTGTGCCGTAGGCGTTTGAATAAAAGCTAGATATTAAACGCCCCCACATGCTCGTCTGCAGTAACTCGCCTAACCAAACAAAACAAATGCCAAACCATGCAGGCATTTCATTTAGGGTCCCTTTGGGACATTTTTTTCACTATGATGGCGTTTTAAAAATGTTAAGATTATGACTTCGTTTCGGGCCTCTTTTTTCATGCGGTGCAGCCCCAAACAGTGAGCTTTTCCCTTTTGGCTCCCTGCTTCGCAGCCGAAGGAAGCTAAAGCGGGCGGAAAGCCGGCCGCGGGATTGCCCCGCGGCCCAGCTTTCCCCTTGCTAATGTTCCACATTGCCCCCGTTTTTGGCGCAAACAAGCCCTCTGCCCTAGTGTTCCGCCTGTTGTTCCCTCGTTGTCCAGCCATCTCGTCTGGTGTTCTTGACCCTGCACCTTCTTCTTCCTGACCCCCGTTCTTCTTCTCGACCCCGCGCCTTCTTCTTCCCAACCCCCGTTCTTCTTCCAGACCCCGCAATGGTTCTGGTTCGAAAAGGAGCAGAGCAACTGAAGTTCACAATTTGTCGGAAAAGGTGGCAGTTTTATTTACTGGTTTCCTGTTTTTGGTATTTCTTTGTTTTTTTAACCCCTTCGAGCTTCATGCTTCGTTGTCAGAGGAGGAGTAGAATAAATGAGAAGATGAGAACGTTGCAGAATCTGGATCCTAATTCTAACAGGGTTGGTAGTTGCTTTTAGATTTGTTTTTGGAAATGCTTTGTTTGGCTATTTTTGCTTGATTTGTAGCACTGCTATGGATATTATGTTTCCTGATTTTTTTCCTTAGTTATCTGAATCATGAATAGTGATCCATAAGCTTATTCTTTTTAGTGGATCAAAATGTAATTTTTAATTGTGATTTTATTAAATGTTTTATTGCATTAAATTTTCACCTAAACCTTATGTTATGTAGGTACAATAGTGCTAATATTGTTTTTCAGGTTATGCTTTAGCCATATTAAGCATTTATTTATACTTGCTATTGGATAAATCCCAATAACTGTGATTTTATTATCCTTTCATATAATGACAACATTGTAGATCAAATAAATCCTCCAAAGAGTCTTTTATGATTTGATGGAAACATAATTCATTTCTCACCATCTAAACGTTAAAATTAATATAATCATCTTATTAATTGTTATTTTAATAGTTTCAGACTTTTTTTTTGCACTCTTGATACTCACTGTGAAGTGAAGTATGCATTTGTAATTCTGTATTATTTTTAAGTGAATTGTTGCCTTAAAAGTATTAAATTTATGACTATCATAGTTTTGTTAAACACAAGATTACAAAATAGGGGCAAAATGGTCATTTATGCAGAAACAACCATCTTACAACTGTTTTCACACTGCTGCCCCAAACAGATAGTCAACTTCCTCGCTACAGCTTCCACACAGCTGCTTCCTTGGGCAGTGCGACTGCAGCTAAAAAACTGAGAAGCTGCAGTTGCGCCAAACAGAGCCTATGTTTCTTTTGTGCGTTCTAACTACTTATTGTAAAACATCGATCGTTTTTTTTAATAAACGCGTCGCGGGCGAGCCTGTGTGGCCTGCATTTTTCTTTCGTGTTTTAACTGGTTGTTAATTACTTTAAAGTCTTCGTTGCAGGCATTTTCTTCCCAGTCCTACACCTATAAAAGCACTTTCCCCGCACCTCTTCCCCGGGAAAAAAATATTACATCAGGACTCCACATGCAGAGCTGCTTGCCGAGTCCAATCTCGAGCTGACACTTGGAAGGTCGGGGCCCACCTATATTAAAAAAAGAAAAAAGAATGAAATAACGTGACCGATCTGACTGTTGCATTACTTATCCTTATCGCCGTGTTATAGGAATATTCTCTCGTGTTATTCTGAATATTTTTCGCATTATTCATGTATTATTGGTGTGTTATTGAAGTGATTTTGAGATGTTATAATTCTTTAAACAACAATACCAACTCAAAATCACCTTCATAACACATGAATAACACATGTAGAAGCTTTTGTCATTGAATTGTATCACCTCAATAACATATCAATAACACATAAATAACACATCAATAACATATTAAAAATAGTGACTGAAGTGATTTTGAGATGTTATATTCTTGAACAACAATTCCAACTAAAAATCACCTCCATAACACATGAATATCATATCAGTAGAAATTTTCATCTTGTCAATGGATTGTATCGCATCAATAACACATCAATAACACATGAATAACATACCAATAATACATTAAAAACATTGACTGAGCTGATTTTGAGATGTTATTGTTTTTTAAATAATAATACTAACTCAAAATCACTTTCATAACACATTAATAGCACATCAGTAAAAGTTTTTATCTTGTCATTTAGTTGAATCACCTCAATAACACACCAATAACAAATGAATAATGCGAAAATTTTTCAGAATAACACAAATGAATATTTCTATGCGATGAAATATTCCTATAACGCATCGGTCAGGCCAGGTCGCTCATTTTCGTTTTGTTTTTCATTTTTTATGTAGATGTGCACCGACCTTCCACGTGTCAGCTCGATATTGGACTCAATGTAATATTTTTTCCTTCGCCGGACTTCCTCTTCTCCTCTTTTGCCCTCTCTCTTATTCTCGTTTCTTGTAATGTTCTTTTAAATTAATCACAATTTATTTATTTATTTTTCAATATAATTTCATGTGTAGTTTTTTATCTTCATTTTTTTCCTAATATTATTTGCCCTGTAATATTAATTAATTTATATTTTAGGTTTTCTAACTAATTATTTTTAATATCAATAATTTAAATAAATAATTTTAATAATTTATGCATATTATTGATCTGTATATTGTCTGGAAATCGAATGACACATGACCATTGCTTCAAAGGAAGTTGAAATAATACATCGATTATCTGGTGTAACACTAACCCATATATATCTTATATAATTTATAAAATTTTTATATAAATAATTTTAATAATTTAAACATAGTATTGATTTGTATATAGTCAGAAATCCCAATGACTCAGAGTTAGTGGTCCGAAAGAGTTTGAAATAGTACATCGACTGTCTTGTATGACAATGACATTCCTTACAAATCACATATAATTTTTAAAATTTTTAAATAAATAATTTTATCTACTTATCCATAAAACATTAAATGGATCTCAATATATTTTTTCACTCTCATATTGTTCCTCAACTAAAATCTAGTTTTTTTGCTTTTGGAAGATCTCTTCCCCCTCACTTCTTCAATGTACTGCAATATTTTCTTAAATATTTGTTCGATGTACTCCAGGATAATATTTTTGGTGTGCCTGTCAAGATTATATCTTGCATCTCTTGGCTAGCAAGGTGCAAGTTTTCCTTAATTTTATCTCTTGGTTAGCAAGGTGCAAGTTCTTTGGTGAAACTACAAAGAACTTTATCAAAAATGCCTAAACTATCTAGCGAGAGCTTGGGATGTAAGTGATATTTGTACCGCCCTCGTCAGCTGGAAGTCATTGCATATCTTAGGATAGTTTAAGCTTTCTATCTCATACATGTTTATATCACACACGAATATAAATGGATGTGTTAGACTATAACACAATTGATATATGAATTATTTAGGACTCAATTGGAATAAGGTTTATGAATATATGTGTATATGAAATATAGGGCATTTAAAGCTGCAAAGAATTTTGTCTAAAAGGCTTAAACTGTTTGAAGAGAGCTTGGGATGTAAGTGGTCTTTGTAGCTTATTTTCTCGGTTATTTTTAAAGGCACGGAGTCACCAGCTTGTCTATTCATATGTTGTCATATAATTCTTTTATTCGAACAAATCTCCATTTTGAATCATATCAATCATATGATTCGAAGAGGAAGACTAAAAAAAGGACAAACGACAACAAATGGACAAAAAAATAAAAAGGAATAGCGGATGACTTATATATGGGTAATCTCCGTGTGATGGGTCGAGAATATATGTTTGAACAAAGTCTGATCGAAGTACCTCGAAACACAATATCCACGAAATTTCTACTTAAGCAACATGTAACCAGAAAACAAAAAGAAACATTTTTGTTTTGGAATCAAGTGTCTCCAAGAGGAACGTATTCCTCTAGTAAATTATATCTTGGGGGAGACCCAAGAATACTCTCAATAAAAGAAGTTTCACTTATATTACCATGGACATGAAAAATAGGCCATCAAAGGATGATTATTTCGTATGAGAATGCCCCGAGGTTTCAAAGCTCTTTCTAAGCCACAAGACAGAGAGTGAGTCACTCACATCCCAAATGGGTAGCGACTCATCGACATCAGAACCTATGAAATGACCAAAATCATCTCGACGGGGATATCCCTATACGTCAAAGGTAACCGAGCCAAAAGGGGAGACAGTGAATCACTGTATCCCAAACTGGGGACAACTCATTGGTAATCAGGCTGTCAAGATGATATCAACGAAGTCAAAGGAGTGACAAGGCTCGAAGGGGCTCAACAAGCGGAATGGTTGAGTAGTTCTAAAACATAGAGGTAGCTAGGTTGGGATACCATAGATCTGTCATCTCAAGCTACTAGATCCTAACTATATCTAATCGTGAAGGTAGTCGCCCCAACACGTCCATTGATCTTCAACCAACAATCCGTGAATTGCATCATCCACAGGGAACTCGGTAGCCCTATGGTTAAAGAAACTAAACTCTACCTTATGATTACAGGTGGAGCTCAAAGAGGTGGGGCTTATACCCGCCGAAGTAGCATGAATGACGCTGAAAGAAGAGGAGAAAACAAGGTTCAACTACAAAGCTGATAAAACACTACCCACAAATGATTTACTCCTCGCTTGGGTCAGGGAAGCCTCTAACATCCTAAATGTGCTATACAACCACCTAATTATAAGAAACTTATGCTTGGCCATTTAAGTTGAAAAAACAGTGGGATTTCTTAGGACATACAATCTAATGCAATTATCCAAATCTAATCATGAAAGGCCCTATTAGAGATGACTTAGAATATTGTCTTACTATGCAAATCATTTTACTTCCGCCCTGAATGCCTTGCAGGAAGGTAAGGGTGTAAATTTTAAAGAATTGAATATTTTAATCTTCAAAAATGTATTATAATCTTAACCACTATGCCTTGGATTTATCTCTTAATGTTTTTCCCAACCACCTTAGTATGAAGGCTCACCCTCGATGTTTGTATGCAAGTTGCAGTCTAGAATGATTTCCATCATAAGTGTCAGTAAGTCACCCTCCACCAATAACTAAATAAATGGAGCTGGTGCAACCATTTTTAATAAGAAAAGGAACTCGATGAGAATTGAAAATCAAAACGAGCAAAGAACCATGACATCACGACCTAGGCATTTATAGGCAAAAGAAAATTTAACATCAGAGAAGTCACGTCAATGAAATAATTTAAGAAATAAATAAATTCATCATTCTTGATATTAAGATAAAATAAGATGATAAAAGTAGCATCTAACTTTTTTTAATAATAAATACTCACTTAATTCCCTTGATCATTATGTCAGTAAGACACTAAAGATACAAGTGAGTCAAAAAACTAAATATACAAATAACATGCAAATCCTCCAAAAAAATATATAATGAAAAGAACTCTACTGCACTCACCATAGCTCAATGACACTCACCCAATTAAAGAATGTCGATCTATGTATAGAAGTAACTCATTGGAATTTGTGAAACTCATCAACCTACTTGAACTCATGACGCTCCTCAAGATGCCAACCCAGAGCAAAATAAAGTGTCATTCATATTAGGCATGTAGAGCGAACCCATCTAGTCAATCAGTGACCCAAAAAATCAAGCCCTAAAGGACTCGTTCCTTCCTGATTATCCATGTGTACCAATTTCAAGCCCTTTTTACAATACCTATGTTTTAGGTAAAGATGTATTTATTTATTTCTATCTTGTGTATCTTTTAATGTAATGCTTAAATCCCTATAAATAAGGGATTAAAGAGAGCATGAGTGTTTCTTCTTCTAGTCTCCATCTTTCTCCTTTTATGTTTGTTCTTGTCAACATCATAACCTCACAAATCTTGCCATTAAGACTGGTGCCACTTTGAATCCACTATTAGACTCGTACAACTCACTTAAAATATATCAATATCTCATACACAATGGCGATTATACATTAAATCAATAGTATTATAACACTTCTATTACAATTTTCATGAACCTTGATACAAGTTTTATTCATATTAATGATTTTTATATTGATATAAAATAAAAGATAGCTAAAGATAATCATATAATATTTTGATTAATTTGCTATTAACCGTTGCCATCCTTCCCATGTAGATTGCATACAAATGCTTGCTTTTAGGCATGCGAAGCCAAGGGTGCTTTGCTAATTTGCTCTACCAATGGAGTAATATAATAATATATGTTGAGTTGTTCAAAGTTTGTGCGTGGTTAAGTTACTTAAAAAATATTATATGCGGAAGGTTAACCGTCATCGCCACGTATCCCGACACTGACGTGTACGATGACGTGGAGCCTGACAGTTAGTCGTGCGGTGTCCAGACGTAAAATTTTCTCCAAATTACTCCACATTTGTTTTATTTACAGTGTGCCAAATCTTGCTGATGATATTATGTTAATCCACATTTTGTCTCTTCCTTTCGGAATTATTGTCATAATCAACTTGTACTTCTTATTTTAAAGAAAAAATTGGATTGGATATATTGAAAATTTTTTTAATTAAAGCTTGATCAAAGAAATTTATTTTATTTTATTGTGAATATAATACAAAATTTGATTGACTAATTATGCATTGCATTTATTAAAAATTAATCATATTAAATATTGATGAAATAAAGGCCATTTAAATTTAAATATTTTTTTCGTAGTGGACCTCAAACAATTATTTTATTATAAGAATAAATTTATGGATACGTAAAAAGTCAGAAGTCATAAATCGTAAGATCTATTCTCTTGAAAATTAATTTTAAGGCAAAAAGAAAGTAAATAATTTTGAACTTGTTAGGGTAATTTTTTAGCATTTAAAGTGGTCATAGGGAATAGGGATGATCTCATCCAAATAAATTCAGTGATTTAACTAAATAAACATAAATAAATCAATTATTACTAAGCACCAAGTTGTTTAACAATGTGCTAATTCTACAAAGCTCCTTTTTTTCAACTTTAAAGGAGATTGGTTGTGAAAATAGGACTAGAAGTAGGGGTGTCAACGAGCTGAACACGAACAAACTCAGGCTAGCTCGTGTTCAGGTCGTTTACATTACGAGCTCAAGAAGTGTGATCGTGTTCGGCTCGTTTGCTTAGCGAGCCGACAAGCAGAACATGAGTTGTTCACGAACAAATAATCGTTTTGACAACCCTAATCACCTAGGCATAAGATGTTAAGGGTTTGAGTAAGATTTAAAAATTATTATTTATATTAAAACATCATTTGAATCTAATTTAATAATTTTTATTCTTTTTTAAATTAATACTTTTAATTGATTATAAATCTTTGTAGCATTGTAGTCAATTAATTTTTTTTTAAATACTATTCATCAATATATATATATATTGATGAGTAGTATTTCGAGCCAAAAAGAACTGAACACGAACAAACAATATTTGTTCGTATTCGGTTCGTTAACTTAACGAACAAGCCGAACATGAGATTCTTAACGAGCCGAACATGAGCTGTTCGCGAACAATGAGCCGTTTTGACAGCCCTAACTAGAAGAATGCTAGAACCACTCAATTCATGAAATCAACCCTCAAACTAGTTTGGGCCAATTAAAAAGTTATATTACAAAAAAAAGCCTACAACCACTTTTAAAAACTAGCAATCAAATCTTGTATATGCATTTTAACAAATAATGTTGATAATATATATATATATATATATATATATATATATATATAACTTGAATTATTGCATCAATTAAATAATAATTTTAATTAATTTTACTATTATTATTGTTTGGATCTTAAATTATTTATGTACTAATACTATCTAGGAAATAGTTGTAAAGAATTGATAAAAAATAAAGAAAAAATGAGGAATGAGAAAAGAAGCTAAGAATTTTAGCAAGTACAATGAGGTTTTTAGGTTATGCTTCCATGTATTCTGAGGTGATCTCCCCTATTTATAAGTTTGAGTTGGCCTTGGTATGCTATATAAGTTGTTATACAAGAAATAATGAATACATAGTTTAAAGAAAAATAAAAGAACTATGTAGATAGCTTGTTAGTGAGATTTGTCCACCAGGCTAAATGTTGAACGAATTGGCTAAATTGGCTCATCAAAATCGTTGGTTGAATTAATTGGTCATATAGATAGAGCTGTCAAAATGGGTTGTTGTTCATGAATAGCTTGGGTTCGACTCGTTCGCTAAGTTAACGAGCCGAACAAGAACAACACGAATTTGTTCGTTCGTGTTCGGCTCGTTTTGGCTCGAAATACTACTAATCAATTATATGTACGAATATAGACATATATATACATGTATATATATATATATATATATATATATATATCGTTGATGAGTAGTATTTTTAAAATCTTTGATGAGTAGTATTTTTTCAAAAAATTAATTGGCTACAAGGATACAAAGATTTATAATCAATTAAAAGTTTCAATTAAGAAAATAGAACAAAAATTATTAAATTAGATTCAAATGATGTTTTAAATCTTGCCCCAAACCTTAACATCTTATGACTACGTGATTAGTGTTGTCAAAATGACTCTTTGTTTGTGAACGACTCGTGTTTGGCTCGCTAAGAAAACAAGCCGAACACGAACACACTTTTTGAACTCGAAATATAAACAAGCCGAGCACGAGCGCCTGGACTCACTCGTGTTCTGCTCGTTTACACCCCTACATATAGACAGCCTAAGCTTATCTGTCAAATTGGTTAACCAAATTGATTGGTTGAATTAGATCGTTAGATTGATCAGTCAAAATAATCAGCCAAGTTATTTGGCTGGGTTGATAAACAAAATCGTCATGGCAGACCGGTTTGTTTTGATAAAACTTGTAATGCTATCTAACCCCTACCAAATAGTCTTAAATATTCTAAATAGGCCTCCATTCTAGCCAAAATCTAGGTGTGTTCTTGCTTGGGATTGATCTTGGAGAAACTAGCTATTAATATTTTGTTCTATAATTTTCTCATCTTTTAAGAGTGAGACTACAGAAATTATAAGAGAATGAATTTTTTATTAATCCACTAATTAATGCATTCAAATATGTTCAAACCATTCATGCCATTATCATGCATTCATTTCCTCATTTTATGTATCCCTTTCTTCCTCTTTAAATAGAAGATAATGCTTGATGTGGCATAAGATGCCAATGCAAGAAGTAAGAGGGCGACCATTTAAGCTTGCTGCTACACACAACTTTTTGGAGGGTGGTTGTGACTGGTTACACATGTGTTGCTTCCCCCTCCTTTTCATTTCACAATTGGCAAGCCCTCTCCATTGTCTTTTTTGAAGTGTTATGTTGTAAAGCCTATATATTTGGTTAGTGAAATGAAAATGAAGTTTGATGTTGTTTTGGGATGATTTTAAGTGAGAAAAACACAATGGCGAGTAGTTTGGTGGTCGGCTTCATGAAAAACAGTCTGATGATCTCTTCTAACCAGTCTCTATGGTGACTGAATAGGTTATCTTTTTATTCTAAACACTACTTATTTATTGGTGTAATGCTTCTATATTATTATTTTCATATATTTTGGTGAATTTTTAATATTTTTAGTCTAGTAAATCCTACCACCAAACACTTCTTATAGAAAGACTAAGCCTTATTCAAAAGACCAATTGTTAGTCTTAAACCCATTTTTTTCTTAAAAAAAATTTAAACTCTAGTATTGCTCTTAATACAATAGTAACCACTTTCAATTGTTCATCTATGTCTTTTGTTTTATATTTTCTTCAAGTTTTTTAAAGTTAATTTAGTTCATTTAGCCAAATTTAGTATTTTAATGTAATTAGTTTAAATATTAAATACTTTGAAATAAAAATTATAGATTTCAAGAAGTTCAAACAATTTTACCCAAAAGCCAGCCATTTACACTTTATTTCAAGACCTAGCGTTATCCCTATTGCACGTACCTTCTTTTCGAAGCTTAACTCTTAGTTTAGGGTTGGATTGTTCATGTGCCCATGACTAAACTATTGGTGCTTCAAATCTAAATTTCAGACTAAAGTAACCTCTTTGTATGGGCTATAAATCATAATTAGCCACACCAAGTGATCAAATATATGGTTACACATCAAATATGGCATCAAAGCTAAATACCATCATACATTGGCCACTTTGGTGCTTCAAATTTAATTTCCCCACCAAATATAAGCCTATCAAACCATAAAATAGCTTCATATATCACTCAAAAACAACTTGAATTTTTTGGTAAAGGAGCTAGTTGTTCATTTAATTTCCATGTGATCTTATGGTGAGGTTCCAAGATACATGAAAATTTTATGTATAGAGTTCCTATTTTATGAGTGCACTTAATATTAAGTCAAATTATGTGATTTCATGTGTTTGTAATATTAAGGGTGAGAATTTTAGGTGTTAGATATGGAAATATAGAAGAATAGAGTGGTATGAATACTTGTAAAAGCCCCTAAATATAAATATAAAGTTTAGGTGAGTTAGATATGCAAATATGTAAGAATTGGGTTGTATGTATTTAAATACCCAAAAATTATTGGTTTAAATAAAAATTTATAAGTTTAGGTGTTAGATATGTAAATATATAGGAATTGAGTGGTATGTATGTAAATGTCCCTTAAAATTTTAGTTTTGACCCTACTATGCAAGTTTAGATATTGGATGTAATAAATACATAGGACTTAGGTGGTATGCATGTAATTGTCTCAAAAATATATGCAATTTAGGTAGAAATTGGGTGGTATGCATGTGTATATTCCTTCAATAGAATTTATTCAGGCATAAAATTACACTATAGGGATATCTGCTAGAAATGATGGGAAAACGAACGACCATATGATCGTCGGTTATCCTTGACGGAATCATCGATTGGACCTGCTAGAAACTAAAACTGACAGACGACGGTTAATAGGTCATGGACGAGTGATGAATGTCAATAGGTCATTGACGACGGTCAATATATCGGACCGATGACCTAAAGCCCTCCTTTTCTCTAAATGTGTTTTCTATCTCATTATTTTGGCAATGTATCTCATTGTTATTGCGAGGGTTTCGGATTAAAATGATTTTTATATGCATAACATCCAGCTATTTGGTATTTATATATCTATCACCTAAATTTTAATTTACATTTACATTTACATTTATACTGCCCAAATCTTTCGTATTCTATCAAAAATACAATCACTTTAACTTTTGAAAAGCCAAATATGCAAAAATTTAAATATAGGTATTACATTTGTAAATATAAGTATTGAATGGTATTTCTATAAAATTTTCAAGAAATTTTGTATTGTACGAGTAATATGATTTTATTATAATAAGCTCGATCAATTGAAATAAGTCAGGTTTAAATTGCTCGCAGTTTAAGACAGTTCATTTCTTCTTAGCCGATTGATATCAAGCCGGCCCGAACATATATTGAAATTTGATAAGCTGCAGCTGCCCCAAACATACCTAATTTTTTTGTGCGGACTCCTGATGTAGCTCTACGTGCCGCGGAGGTTATTTCTGGGTTATTTTCAATAATCTCGAAATAACCCAGAAATAATCATCGGTCTTTATTTTTGGGTTATTTCGGGATTATTGAAAATAACCCAGAAATAACCTGAAAATAACTCAGGAATAACCTCCGCGGCACGTAGAGCTACGTCAGGAGTCCAAGTAGAAAATGTCGCCCCCCCCAACAGACCCTAAAATTGCTCAATTTAAGACGACTCATCTCCATTCTAGCAGATCGATATTAAGCCAACCCCAACAAGAATTGAAATTTGGCTGTTTATAGCCCGATTTAGGTTTAAACATACAAATTGCAATGTCACTTGGCTATCAGGTTCATATGGAAAATATATAAGTCAAATTCATTTGTTATAGACAACAAAAAAACTTAAATTTAGTACTTCTAGGCACTAATTCCATACAATATTAACAGTGTGCAATGAATTCTTTTATTAAATATATAGGTTACCTATGGATGTTCATACTATAAGGTCCTTGATGTACAATATAATACATCCGGATAAAAAAGAACTATTTGAGGGGTTATAGAATGATGTTGAGTCTTTAATGCAAGCGACATCTAAACTTCTAACTTACTTATCTGAGGGTATGTTTCGATGCCCATGTTCGATACACAGGAATCGAATCTATGTAATGTCGGACAAAGTCGAGTATGATTTATACCATAGGGGATTTCAACTTAAATGATTAGTTTTGGACTTCATGTGACGAGGTTGAACTTGACATTTACACTAAAGTTAAGCCTTCAAATAATTATGCTATGATCATCCAATTGATTTTGACTTAAGTAGATTTATAGAAATGACCTTCGATTCAATAAGAATCAATTATGGTAGTCAAGTGGAGAAAAATTTACCAAACAAAGAAACTAAGATATTTTATGAATTGTTGAATACTACACAAATAACACTACAAAAAGTTTGCACATCCCATTATTAGTTCATTATGGCTTTTAGAATGTTGACAATCAAAATAAAGTTTGACATGCCCAAAAAATGTTTTTAATTAGGTTACGACACTACAAAAGGATACAAATTCAGAGAAGAATTTAGTGCCACATGATTTATATAGAACAAAAAATTGGTCTCCTAGTTATGTTTAAGATTAGAGAAGAAGATTATTGTGTCAATAGATGCATGTTATTCTATAAGACTGATACAAAGGAGACTCGGTATGGATTTTGGGATGCTTCAAGATTCAAACCTCAAAATAAAAAATGTAAGAGCATGAAGAAAATTTCATACAAGCTCCTAATTTATTTGCCACTTATCGCATTTATTCAAAGTGATTTGTTTCTATGTCACAGCTGAAATAACATCTTAACTTGTTAGGTGATATTAGTTAAATGAATCTGACCAATGGAGAAGCATGTAAATATTTTGATCATACTTACTATAAAGAGTTGCATAATATTAGACTTGGCTTGTGTGCCCATGAGTTCATACCATACATCCAAACCGCCTCGCCCTACTTATATTTTCTTGTGATCCTTACACGATATAATCCTAAGATGTGGATGACTACTCCCTTCATGTTTCTAACATTGATTATTATTGGTCCCAATAGCTCAAATGGAAGGATTGATATTTATTTACAGATGCTAACAGATGACCTATGAATTCTTTCAAAAAGAGGTGTCGTAACTTATGATGTTTCTATGAAACATAATTTTCAAATGAAAGCAGCTTTAGTGCGGCAAATAAATAATTTTCCAGCATGCACAATGTTATCTGAATGGAGCACTATACTAAAGTTAGCTTGCCCTTATTATATGATTTGCCAAAAGCATTTACTCTTCGACATGGAAGAAAAAAATTATGGTTTGACTATCATCATATATGTTTACTCTCTCTTCACCATTTCAAGCAACAAAAAAATGTATTCAAATGAAATAAAATTGAGAATTTTGAGCCACCGCTAAGATTAACTAACGATGAGTTGTTTCAGATTTTTAGTACAATTTCTACGATAATTGATTGTATCGAGCTACATTCACATGTCCCTGATTTTGATGTTAATCATAATTGGACAAACCAATCCGTTTTCTGAGATTTGCCTTACTGTGAACGTCCAATTTGATTAGACATAATCTTGATGTAATACATAAAGAATATTTTATTTGATAATATTCTAAGCACCGTGATGGATGTTAAGGAAAAAAACTAAGGATGGCATGAGTGTTAGGCTGACTTGTAGAGCTTTATAGAAGAGGAAAGTTAGAGATTCAAGAGATTGTTACTAGTATACTTATTAAGAATAAAGCAAAATGATATCTTACCATTTTTTAAGAATAGTTTGTGGTGTCTGCAGTCATTAAAATTTTTGAGTAGTTATGCTTCAAATTTAAATCGTTAAGAAAAACCATAAATAACAATTTTAAGTTAAATAACCATATTTATCTAACATATTGCTTATCATTATGCATGAGCACTTCAACTCCCTCAAGGATGCCTGAGTACCATGAATATATTTTTGAGTCTAGAGAGAGATTTCTCAGCTCCTGAAGGAGGCCAAAAATGTTACGATGAAGCTTTTCTTTAGCGTATAAGAAGAGCCACATTGCTACTTGTTGGCTAAGCTCCTCTAGGATATCAGCAACCCAAATCTAGCATTCTCTACAAACACCCTAGAGTTGGCTAAGAAAGAAAATACATATGGCTTAAGGGAATCTCACCGCTGCAGTGGTTGATCGATGTCCCAAGTCTATGTTCTAGATTAAGCCCTCTTAATGAAAGTAGAGAAGCCCACACAAGTCCTTCCAAAAAGTAATGAGGAAGCTCTCCTCTAGAAGAAGAATCTGGAAAGATTATGGTGAAGTTCTGAACTCCGACAAAGTTCCGGCGATGTTCTTATGATCCTTCCCCAAGCTAGGATGAAGCTCTTCTTTAGCGTATAAGAAGATACACCTTACTCCTTGTTGGCCAAGCTCCTCCTCAAGAAAATCCCCTCACACAATCAAGTGAAGTGAAGGAAGTAGAAGAAGATTGAAGATGGCCAACTCACTTAGCCCTTCTCCCAGAGGAAGATGAGTCTCCAAAGTGAAGAAGAAAAAATTTCAACTCCTGAAGGAGGCCAAAAATGCTGAAGTGAGGAGATGATGAGCCCTAGCCAAAGATATTTTCAGCCCCCCTTAAAATTTCTCTCATATTTTTCCTAAATTGACCTAATGATACCACCTAGAAGCCTCCAAAAGAGGTATCATGAGCCTCTTTTTACCTCCCACATGCATATCTTAACATTAGTCAAGGATATACCACTTTTCAAATGCCTCCCAAAAATGAAGAAAATTTCATCTTGAAAGTGGACCGGCTCTTAGGCACCCCAACCCGGCGCCTAGTCGCCAAGCCTCTGAGGCCTTAGCGCCACCCAGCTAGCACCTACTTTCCAGGGGCTCACCAAATTGGTTGTTTTTGAGCTGTTTGGATGCCTGGGCGCCAAACTTCCATCCCCTCAAGTTTTATGCCCCATATAGGTTTTTTATGGGCGCTTAGGGGCCCGGGACTTACGCCCAGGTGCCGGTCTAGCCCCAAAAATGTTGTTTTCACCATAAACATCCAACATAGGGTTTTCTCTACTCAAAAACTATGAGAGACTGCATATGAGTAAATTATGATCTCCTAACTTTAAAAATGAGTATTTTTCTTATTCATTGTTTGCGAAATATATCTCCAACAAAAATTCTGAACTATAACACATGTAATGCATTCTAAACCTTAATTTTTTTTGTAACGCGCGTAGAAGGGCTCCGTGACTTCCCTTTATCTGAAGAGGCTCAAAGTGGATACAAAAGGACCCCTATACATTAGAATGAACATCAAACATATACAATGTCTTGAGTGGTCCGTCCAATTACGCGTTCTCCGTGGTGGGATTGAATCATCACAAACCCTGGTTTCATGCCCCAAATACGTACCAGAGGTCTCAGAAGGTTGTCTTGAGCTATAAGATGCTACAAGTGAGTAGTGAATCGTCCTGAACGAGTCATGAGGACATCCTACACGTGTTACATTAAAAATTGATGCCAACACACATGTTTAAAAAAAAAAGCAGAGACCGTTGGGTCAGCAACATATCAAAGAAGGACAAAAGCGTTGTAGTCATACTCGATATATGCATGTCTGATCCTAATTTATATACAATAACTTGAACTCAAAATTAAAGTAGGAGTCATGGGTATGCCACTTCTAGGCCTCACCATGTGGTTCTGCACATCAAAAGCCTTGGGACCCATGTTTATACCCTTACTTCTGATACAGACTCCAACCTATAGAATCTAATACATAAAAAAATTCCAAAAAATACTCGACATGCAATCGAGAGTTAGCACGGGTTACCTCATGCAATGTATAAAAAACCATCTTTGATAGGAGAAAAGCTAAGCAACACCTATATAAATGATGCTCCTCCCCATTGGACACGACTTTCTACAAGAAAATCACGTTTAACTACTAACGCGTTGATCTCACACCTAGTAAATAAATCAAAAGGAAAAAAAAAACAAAAACTGTTTGGTTGGATGTACACCAGGAAATAATAACCAGACATATCAAAACCTTAACTACACCCACCCTGTTCTAAGAAAACACCTAAAAGGAAGGCTCCCTAATTTAAGAGATCAATTTTATTATCTTTTATAACATTTTTACATTTAGAAATACAATAATCATAATAGAAATCATGCATGTTCCAAGTGAGAATATTAGAAGTAAACGTAGAATCTTATGTATGAGAATAAGTCCCTCTATGTCTGCTATTTTTGGCATGGGTTGAAGAAGAAGGGGTAGAGGAGGATATTGGGGGGTTGGAAGAGGAAGGTAAGTCTAGGAGAACTAGAGGGCAGATCAACTCTTGTGAAGAACCATGACCCTCCACAAAAGCAAAAGTAGAGGAGACGGCGAACTCGTCAACAGAGGATTCAACACTACAAACATAAGTAAGAGGGTTAATATTAAGATCAAGGGCAAGATCATGAGAGGCAAGAGGAGGTGGACGTCGAGGTGTTGGAGGTTGGGGGGGGGGGGGGTAGGCCTATGGGAGCTTGCTCTTACTATAGGAGGCACAATAAGCTAGTCGAGGCTTGCTAAGGTTTCTTCCACTAGAGTTGGTAGCTAGAAATGTGCATTTAAAGTTAGGGGATCTAGGGTAGGAGGCAGGATCATGCCAAAAAGTAGACCATAATAGGGGTTTGACTTCCATTCATATATATGTGGCAATATGGGCTCCCCTCCTTTAATAGAAATATCAATGGAATCCGACAACAAATTAACGACATTAACTTGGACATTAACTCCAGCATACGTAAGACGTGAACCTTTGGTCATAAGTCAACTGCAAAAGGGACACCAACCTTGCTAGTGATCGTAGAAATACCTTGCTCTATGCAGCAAGAAAGTGATAATTAGGAAATTTCAGTCAAATGGGAATATCACAAAAATCTTCCTTAAATTGTTTGAAGTCATAGAAACATTTCTTAAAAAATGGATGGTTAACCGTTAAAAATCAGGGCCCTCTTGATAAAACTATTTCCATATCTTCTGAATGGGAAAAAAATTTTAACCCTTCGGAGATAGAGAGATAAGGTGGAAGTTACCCGCAACTTCCAGGCCTTGGTAATGCTTTGTAGAAAATTACAGTAGAAGGGCCTCATTCCCAGAGCATAGCCAACTAACACAAGTTCCCAGAGCTTGGTATCAGCTTCAATTACCTCATACGAGAAAGAAACATTTTCATCAAAAGGAGGGCATGAAAGAAAAATAAAAGTTAGTGGAGTTAGAGATATGAAATGAGATAATGCCTTTCAAAATTGAAAGAAACATTTTCATGGGAGGTACCAGACTGAGGATAGAAGTAGGGGAAGAAAAGGGGAGGGGAGGGGAGGACATCCATGAGAGGTGGTAAGCCTCGACTCAAATGGATTGAGTTCAGATCAAAATCAATTTGTGGCTCATTATGTTCGATTTCAAGCCCGCTCAACTCAAAATTAAATCGAGCTCGATCCAGCTTGAAATCAAAATGAGTTGGCTCAAATTTAACTAATTAAATCTATTCCAGCTCCAAATCAAAACAAGTTGGCTCAAATTGAGCTATTTAGATCCATTTCAGCTCGAAATCAACTCATAGCTCATTATATTTGATTTTATTTAGAATTATATTTATTTTTTATAAATAAAAATATAATACGAGAAAATCTCGAGCTACTTCAAACCGTTCTATGTATGACTTGAAATTCGCTAAACAAAAATTCAATCCAAAATTAGGGTTCATAACTCGACGCATTTATTTCGAGCTGAACTAAAATTCGAATCAATTATCGAGCAATTAACGATCTATGAGAGATGGCTAGTGGTCAATCTCTTAGGGCATCCAAACGGAGCCAAGAGCTGGGAGGAACATTTTAACTCTCTTTATTTTATTTTATACTTTTATTAATTTAACGGCGCATCCACAATGAATGAATTTGGATAAGGATTGTTTTGCCCCAATATATATATATATATATATATATATATATATATATATATATATATATATATATATATATATATATATTAAAAAAATTAAGAAAATAAAAAAGACTTGTGCCGCGCAGATACTACTAAACGTTTCCGTGCCGTTTACAACGCTCCCGCACCTGCGGTCGTTTTCAATTGACAAATACAAACTGCATTCATATGCGCCTTCCCGCAGGTTGATGAGCATTCTGCGGTTTCCATTCCCGTACCCTATAATTTACTTCCACGTGGCTCCACCAAACGGTCTCTCTGTCACGTCCCTCGCCAACACGATTTAACGTGGGTTCCATTTTACCTTTCATGGCCTATTCCCAGACGTCCGATATCGACATTCCCTCAACTATCAAAGCAGATCTAACGGTCTAGTTTTGTCCGAAAAGTTTAACCTCCATTCGCATCAGCGACCGTTGGATTGAAGACCCGAGTTGAAAAACGGTGCGAGCGATCAATAATTACCAGCCGTCAATTGCATAGCTATCAATCCGACGGCCAGAAAGCATGGTGAAGGAAATCATTATTTCAGTCTTTATACGGTTTCTGTTTGCGGGAGTCAAGTCGGTTCTCCTCAGTCTTTATCATTTGCTCTATCGCTCTCTCTTTCTCGCTGCAGTAGCTGTGCTTTTGGGATCGAGAAGATGACATCTGGAGACGGGGAAGAAGGTTGCAGGGAGCCGGAAGTAGTTTCCGTCGAGCTTCCGGCGCCTTTGGGTTGGAAGAAAACGGTCTGTTCTTTTCTTTGGTTTTCTGTTTGATCCATCTTCTTATGTTAGATATCTGTTCTCGTTTCAACACTTATAGTTATCAGTCAGCTGGTTTGTTTTGGTTTGATTTTCTTTGATTTAGTGGATTCAGAGGATTGTATTTTGCAATTAAGGTCTGTGTTGGATTCAGGGGATGGTTTTGGTGTTGGGTTTAGTTAATTGATTGCTGACTTTTACTTGAATGAGTGGATTGATTATCTTTGTGGTTTTATAGAATTCCTCACATGGGGAAGCTTTCTTCATGTTTTCTTTTTCTTTTTGTTTGAGTTATCGTACTAGAAAACTTGCTGAACGTAGATTTATCGAAAGAGGGCTGCTGCCGGTTTTTGAACATATGAAGTGGATTTGTAATTTGTGAATGATTAGCCTAACATGTCCTGCTCCCCTAAAGGAGTGTTAGTCTTCGAATTGACTTTTTTTATGGTTGTGTTTGTTATGGAATTGCAATTCTCCCTATAGTGAGTTTAAGAAAAAGAGAGAATTTCTTACTTAAGCTACTGTAGTTTTTTTTTTTTCTTGACGCTGTAGGGTAGAAGATGGGATGCCTTTAGGGCTACTCTTTCTCTCGGTTGGTATGTAGGAGAGTTATATGTAGGCGTAGATGTTAGCAAGATTTCATTAAAAAAGAAGTGGGACGGGGGAGCATGAGACTTTCTAGTTCTAAAACGAAATATATTCGGCTCCTTGGCATTACAGTTGAATAAGTTAGCCAAGATAGTGCGTTTTCTCTTATTTGCTTGACCTTGAATGCCCCATGCTTTGCATAGGAGTGGTTTCTTTCTTCTGTTATTTAATGGTTTTACTTGAATAATATCTATAATAATTAGTCGATTTGTTTTATCTATTATGGTCTAGTTGAATGCAACATCAACTGAACTATTTTGTGAAACCTGAGCTGGAATTGACTTGAAACCATATCATGGTTATGCTATGCTATCAAATTGGTTCAAGAGGTATGCAAACAACCTTTTTCTCTCTCCTTCACCTCTCGGCCAACATTCCTTACAGGTCGGATTTGTGAAGTTTTGCTATCTAAAAGCTCTTTAAAATAGTTGAAGATTATTCTCTCTTGTTTCTTTAGCTTGGAGGTTAGGATTTCTCTTGAATTTTGGAGTTGGGTTTTGACTCGTTTAAATTTTCTCCTAGCTTGTTTATCATCTTTAAAATTTGCCCTACTTGCTGTTTAGGATAAAAGTAATATGTAAAGTCAAACTTCTTTATTTGGATACATTTATCATGAATTGAGGTACCACTTTAATACCATAGATCACTATGCCTAATTTAATTATTTTAGTTAGTCCCATTTCGGCTGAATGAGGATTTTGAGAGTCTCCTGTCTCAAAAGCTTATCAAAACTTTTGTCCTGTTAAGTTTTTGGATTTCAGTTTCTCTTACTCTGATTATGAGAGAATCATTAGTTTTTCTTTTTTCCATGCATACAAGTTTGCATCTTGTTCATCATTTTCTCTTCTCAGTGTTCCTATTGCAAGCTTTTGAATTGGTTAAAAATATGTGGAATTCTTCTACAGACCATGTGGGCTGGGGCTTTTGAGGTGTAGTTAGCCATTTATTAGCCCACATGATCTGTACGAGTTTATGAAGCGCAGGGTACCTGCGGGGGTTGCCAAAGCATTATTCTATTAATACAGCGTCAAAAAATTGCAATAGTTTACTCATGTGGATAAAACTGGGGATAGAAGTGGAGACATTGAATCTTCTAAAGAGCAAAAACTAGTTTTCAGGGATTTACTTTTGCTTCATGTTGTTTTATTTTTGCACTGCTGTTCTTAAAGAAACATTGATTGGTGCGTACTTTCAGTTTTTCTTAACGTATTCTTTTTAATAATATTTTTCTTCAAATTTCTTAGGCTATTTGGTCTGTAGAAAAATCAATGCATTGTATTTGTTTTGCATGGGTTTTAAGTATTTTGGAGTCTGGTCCGCAATTTCCAAATATAGTGTAAAATATGACCAAATGTAGAATACATTTTATAGTTCATTTTCTCTTCATTTTAATTGGGTCTATTTGACCAATTTCCAAATTCACAGTTCTATGTAGAATGTTGTTGTCTGTCACCGGCTAACCACTATCAGCCACTAGCCCCCAGCGCCGCCCGCCAGCTGCCACCAACCACAAATCACCACCACCATCGCCACCCGCCGCCACCACCACCCGTTGGCCATCATCGCAGCCCGCCAACGCCACCACAGCCACCAAAACCTATTGCCAGCCATTGCCGATCACCGACACCACTGCACGTTGCTCGAGCCTGTTTTTGTTTCTTGCTGTCGCTGCCTGCTGCACCCTACCACTTCCGCTGGCCATAGCTGCCCCAGCGGCCTGCCCCCAATTCCCACCGCTGACACGACCACCTCCACCCACCACCCACCATCCATTGACAACTAGTGCATTATTTTTTAAATATATTAAAATATATTTTTTTCATAAACCAAACAACACAAAATAAAGTCTTTTGTTTATTTTACACGGAACCAAATAATTTTAAATATAATACATTACTCTTGCATTGCATTCAATTTACACTACTTAACTTTTTCAACAAACTAAACAGCCCTTTTTTTTTGAGAAACGATTTCGTAACTAGGAAGATCTTAAAGCCAACATGCTCAACTGAAAACTTTTTTACAGAGTGCTTGTCTATTCTTGGAACTTTAGCATCTGATATGAGTTTTATAATTCTGAAAAAGAAGTATCCTATGTCTTGTTTAATGATAATTTTTTTCGTATAACACCAATCAAAGTAAAAGAACATTTTCTTAGCTTTAAGTAACATATTCATTTTGCGATGCTATTTAAGTGGCATTGGGCTTCTTTTCTTGCAAGAGAATATAGAAGCATATCTGATTTTTAATTTGAAACTATTGATTATGAGATTATAAGTCAGGCACTGTTGTTTTATTTTGGGAGTTCAATTTTCTGATTCAGTTTGTTCTTATCCAATAAAAAAAAATTATCATATAGATATTCTTTGCTTATTCAAATATAAGGTTAATGATTGGATGTCCAGATTTGAGCATACTGGTATTTTTTGTGAGTTTATTTTTCTGATTCAGCTTGTCCTTATCCTGCAAAATTAAAATTATTAGATATATATTCTTTACCTCATCAAATACCAGGTTTATGATTTAAAATGCTCAGATTTTTAGCACTAAGCATAAAAGAAAGATAATCTAAAGCATTAGTGTTAGTTTCTGTCACCATGATTATTTTTCTCTCTTTTGGCTTCTACTTCAAGAACTTACTATCAGCATATTATATAAAGTAAAAAAGAAACTTTAGATTTATATGTAGATGCAGCAAAATAGATAAATGTTGTGCCCTTTTAAATTAGATACTCAAATGCAATTGTTTACAATTCATGAAAGGATCAATAATCATTTGTAGTTTAATCATAGAAATAAACTTGTTTATTATCTTAACTTGGTAACTATGAATTTATTGATTTTAGAAGTGTGCTCAAGTTGTGTATACGGTTGTATTAAAATTTGACATCCCTACCTGAGCTGATCCTCGCTTGTTGTGATGTTGTTTATTCAACTTCACAATTCTGATATCTTCATCCTCTATAATTGTGGGTCACTAATTCATATAGAGATTTCATCAGTCCTTTGTGTTTTAATGCAGAAAAAGGCCAAAGATGGCCTACTACGCTGCCTAGTGTCTAATCTTCTAGAGACACCATTGAACATCAGGTTCTAAAGAAGTCTACTCATTCTGAATTTTACCAGAATGGGAAGAATAATTGATTTTCATGCTAACTTTAACCTCCAATCATTTTTATTTGTGTTTATATTTGGCGAGGGTTGATATAATTTTTATTTCTAGAATTTGGATAAAATTTTTTGTCAATTTAAGGGGGTGTTTGGCTACACCCAAGATTTAACCTACATAGGATTTAATAAATTATGTAAATCCGGAGTTATTAAATCCAAAAGGGTTAAATCCAGAAAAATGCTTTGTTCGATTAAGGTTAAATCCAACTAAATCCCTTTGAAGTGTTTGGCGATAATAGAAGAGACAACTCACATATTCTCACTTAAATCCATTAAATGCGCCTAATAATTGGATTTAATGAATGCAGGATTTATGTCAAAACAGAGAAAATTTTGGATTTGTGAAATGGTTGGATTTAACTTCGATTTTTTTTAATTTGGCAAATTTATGTTAATATTTATTATAAATCCGTGTTAAAATCGAGTACCAACACCCCCTAAATGTGTTGTGGTGCATTATTTGCCTAAATTTGTGTCTTGCATCTTGGGGTTGTAATTTTTCTAATATTTCATCTTTTTCTAGGCTGATTATGGAAATAGCTCTATATATAAATAAGAGAAAATATTAGAGTGGATAGGTACAAAAGTTTATTTTAAGGGAAAAATGAGCCTTTAAGGAAAGATAAAGAAGAAATTATCATTGAGATTTTCAATGATTATAATAAAACTATAGTTTTTTATATAGAGGACTAATAGGAGTAACTGGAACAAAAGCTTTAGCTTTCGGTGATGTATTATTAATAAGTTGGATACCATGGAAGAATAAAAAGAATGTAAATATGAAATACCTAAGCTAGCAAGTATTGATCAAATTAGATGCATCAAACACAATGATAAAAAGATCTTAGTTAAAGGGGAAAACATCAAGGAAAGACAAAAATGCTAATTTGAGAAATCACTAAAAGATTTTTTATAGAGTTAATCTTTTTGGAAGAGGATAATGAGGGTTAGTGTGGTATCATGGTGGATTGATTCAAGGAAAGAGGTTGAGTCAGCTTTCAAGAAGTACAAAGTTATAATTTTATCTTTTGAGATTGGAAGAGCTATCAGTGATTTAAGTGTGGTTTGATTGAGAATTCTTTACTAATATTTTAAAGATAAAGAAGTTACCAAATAATCAGAGAATAAATATTTCCATACCAATATTAAGATTACAGTAGTTGTTCAAGATTATGGTAATTATGCAGAGGTCAAAATTTTGGATTGTGGAATGAAGTTATTGCAGAGAGTGATGAAATATATAATAAGGAAAGCATACTTTTATGAGAAAATTAATTTATTTTCTTGCCTGAAAGATCTGGAATAATGGCATTTTTTGTGCAAGGAAATTAAACAAAAAAAATTATGGTGGCCAAATAATGGATCTTCAAATAATTTTATAGATAATGAGAAAGCTTACGGTCGAGTCATTAGGATTGATTAAGTGTGTCTTAAGCAATAAAGTGTGTATTTTGAAGTTATTAAAAATGTATATTGCAGTATCGATTAGCATTAGCAGTTGAAGTGGCAAAAATTTGTCCAGCTTAATTAGATCACATTAAGATGATTTTTTTTTATATTGATTATGTAAATTCTTACAAAAGATATTCAGAATAAGATACTTAGGTGTATGTTTTTTGTAGATAGTACACTTCTGATGAGCGAGTCCACTTTTGAACTGTTACAAGTTTGAATGATGGAAAATATATTTAGAAGATAAAATAACATAAAATAGTAGAACAAATATATGTACAAGTTAAATATTTAGATAGATATATATAATCATAAAAATAGCACTCTATTATTTTTTAAAACTACTAAACCGGTGCATTTATGCATGCCACGATAAAACCATTGGGAATTTGATAAAAATGAAAATGGGCTGGGGTTCTATTATGAATTTTGAGCGAGTTTTTGAAAAAACGGATGAAAGTGAGTGCTAGTTTTGCAATTATTTTATCTCAGCTCTGCATTTCTGATACAAATTAAAGAATATGGTAATTATGAAATATGGTTGTTTCATGTCAATAAAATTGTGACATGTGCAAGGTAATTGTTCTGCGAATGAACTATATATTTATATTTTTCTGATGTGTAAAGTCATGCTGCCTTCTCAAAGCTTACAATTTACCCCCTGCAGTTTACACCTAAGAAAAGTGGAAGATCCAAGGAAAATGAAATTGCTTTCACTGCACCTACTGGAGAAGAAATCATCAGCAGAAAACAACTGGAACAATACCTTAAATCCCATTCCAGAGCGCCTGCTTTACACGAATTTGATTGGAGCACAAGCGGCGAGACGCCTAGAAGATCCGCACGAATCAGTGAAAAGGCGAAGGCAGTTTCTCCACCAGAACCTCAACCCAGGAAAAAACGTTCCAGGCGACCATCATCAGCATCTACTAAGAATAATGCAAACATTGAAGCTGCTCCCGAAGACATTCCAGATCACAAAGATGAGGAAAAACACAATGTGGAGATTCATGAGGCTAAAATCACTGAAGATGCACAAGTGGCTGAAGGCGCTCCTGCAGACGATGCAATAACAAAGCAGGATAATATGGCTGTCTCTGAAGAAACTGAGAAGAAAGGCAGTGAAGAGAATAATCATGAAGGAAACATTGTAAACTTGTTTGATGAGCGTCAAGCCATTACTGAAAATGAAAAACTGGCTCGAAACGTCACCGAGGAAAGCAGAGAGGAAAAGGATGAGCAGAACTTCAGGCAGCCTGTTCGAATCGAAGCGCAGCAACATCTGGCTCCTACTTTGAGCTGCTGAGATGTATTCATAGATGGCAGGATGGAATGAATTAGCTGTAGGTGAAGAGCTATCGTTGGTGTAAATCAGCTGGTCCTTACCAATTATTAACCTTTGTTTATGTTGTAGTAAATTTCTGCATTTGTGTTCATTGGTCGTGTCTTATGGTTTTAAGAGGTGTATGTGTCGCTGGAACAGTAGAGTCTGGGCTTTGTGTGTATATATTCTCTGTTTGAATGTGTGAGTAGAATGAAGGAAATTAGAATGGATTGGAAATCTGCTGAACAGTATTTGATTAGTGTAAATTACTTTTGGGTCCATTTGGTTGGTTCATTTCAAAACTGTGTGGACTTTTAATTACATAGCATTTGAAGGCAACAAGTACTCAATTAAAATGACTGAAAAAGGAAAAGCCTCTGAAATCATGTATTTGAATCACCACAAATTAGCGGTGTCGACGACCCAAATGAGCGAGCCCAGAGCTTATTCGTGTTTGACTTTGTGTATTCAAAATGTGAACTTGTTCAGAGTAGCTCGTGAAAGCCTTATTCGTGTTTATTTAAATTCAAATTTGTTCATATTCATATTATCTCTTGTTCGGCTTGAATATGAGAGACTGAAGACCAAATGGTATATAGAATTTCTAATTGGAATTACTTCTCATAATAAGGGTGTGGGACTAAAATAAAAAAGAGGGGACGGAGGCCAGAATTGTGGGGGCATTTACATACATACCACCCAATTCTTTTGTATTTACATATGTATCACATCAGATAAAAGGGGCTTCCAAGTGTAAATCTCAAGACATTTAAATACATACCACACAACTCTTATTTATTTACAAATATAAATCCTAAATCAGAGACATTAGTGATTAGAAAAACAAACAGTAAGAAGATATCACATTCTCACTTCAAGTGCACATTAGTAGCTAAATTTTAAAAATATTTACATACATAACACTCACATCCTATTTATTTAAATAGCTAACACCTAAACATATATTTTTATAACTATGCCAACCAAATAATTTTTAAAAATAAGAAAATTTTACATTTTTAATATATATAGAACATTAATATAAGGTGATATAAATACTGTCTTAGTTCATTAGCTATGACATGGAGCCTATGTTCCCCATTAAAAATACTCTCCTTAGCTGATTCAGGCCCTCTACAATTAGGAAAAAAATTGCGTATGTAAGATGTATGCAGAGCTGCGTACGTCTGTAATCTACAAATAGGTTGTAGAGAGGGTATTGGGAGGTTATAACCGCGTTATACTCTCTGTAACCTCCATGAAACCTACATGTACCTTCTAGTAAGTTCAGTGCTTTTATTTTCATATATATTTGTAGGTTACATGGAGGTTACAGGGGATATAACGCGATTATAACCCCCCAACACCCTCCTTGTAACTTATTTGTATGTTACAGACATACACAGCTCTGTGTACGTCTTATGTATGCAAATGTTTTCCCTACAATTAACACGATAATTGCATATGATGTATTTATCTACCTTATGGATTAAATGATTGAGATTATCTTTTCAAAATCAAAATGATTTTGAAATAAAACAAAATGAATTAATCATACTAAATATCTAAGAATAATAATTGGAGTGCCATGTAGCTATTATGTTAATGGGAGAGGATTAGCTTCACTAATGTGGTCAAAATATCCTCTACCTCTTCTTGTGACTTGGATTTGTTAGGCATGCTCCCTTTTAAAAACATAGATGTCATGCTTTGTCTGTCAAACACATCTGTCGAAGCATCAGCTGTTGTATTTCAAATGTCGAGTAAATTCATAGAGGTCATTCAACGAGCTATTAGTTCGACATGTCAAGCTGGTCTTCTAAAATGTTACGTGTCATATTCCAACTATCATTCGACGAGTATTCTATGGAAGATATCACTAACAGAAGTATCAATCAACATTAGGAAGGGGATATACATGTATGCCTACTTATGGATCGTCTGACATCTTCATTGGCACTTCATGAAGAGACCTCATCCTATATTAAAATTATTTAATATTCAATCTTTATAACCAAACTGAAGAGAGAGAGAAGCCTATAAAAATATGTAACACTTAAAATTTTGATATTTAAAGTCATAATATTTTATTATTATAATTTTATACATAAAAATATGTATTTAAATACCCAAGAAATGTGTGGTCTGTATGTAAATTTTCCATAAATAAAAAAAATATAAAATAAAAATAAAAAGTGATATGCTAGTGCATGAGAAAACGAATATGCTTCTGTGCATATCTCATAACATGCACAAAATCTGAATGCATCCCAGGACAGAACAATTCCTAAATGGCATTCAAACCACCTCTTCTCAGATACCATCCATGGAAACATATCCAATTCAATATCAGTATTTGGGGAAAATTATTACATGCGCCCATCCGTATGTACATCTGGGATGAGCATAAAAGAGAAAATAACATAACACCCCGACCCCCCTGTACCACACCATCGGGCGTAAGTACGCACGGCGCACGTAATATTCGCTCCATTATTTGTCATATAAATTAGTGGAAAAACCGCCGTCGGCAACGTGTGGACCCAAGCTCTTCATATTCCAACTTGGATACACACATTGACTCAAAATCAGGGCTAGATGCCAACAATGATCCACCTCTCCAAACACCTTTAATGGGGCTGCACACAGAAAAATTTGTTGTGGGTAGAAAAAATTTTAAGAGAACAAAAGAAAAAAGATTGAACAACTTTCTACAACGTAAAATATGAGAAGATTAAGTGTGGGAAGGTCTGCATACTCTTCCTGGCTGGTTATCTTCACCCGACAGTCGTCGCGTACCAGCGGTCGCAACTCCCTCTCTCTACAAGATTCAATATAGGGATTATAACAATGCTGCAGTTGTGTAATGAATACGTGGAGGCTACTTAACCAAAGGGTTGAGAGCTGTCTCCGACGACAATGTTAAATCATGATTTATTCGTGAATTCACACCATAAAAAAAAAAGAATTAAAATGAGAGTTTTGAATGAGAAATATGAGCTTTAATAAATGAGAATCCTCCTTTGGCATTATGGTGACCAGCAACCACCCATATTTGTAAGGGGTTGGCTTGCGTGTTACAAATCAAGTACTTGCTACAATCGAATCTTGAGATATCCTCAATCTATCTCTTTTGCCTTCTTTGAACAAGGGTATTATCCTTAATATTATTCTAACTCGTTTGCATGGATGATTCTTCCTTATAGAATGTCCATCAAGCTTAACTGGTGACATCTCAGTCGGTCAACTCGATCATGGAGCGAGTTGGTCTTTTTGAGGTTGATCTCATGGTGGGTCAGGGCAACTTGATCGTAGGGTGAGTTGAGCTTTCTTCACAAGTTATCGAGTTGCCTCTAACTGTTCAAGCATTTGTACACTTATCACAATAGGCGAGCTATTGAAAATAATACCCTAGTTAAATTCATTGGTCAAGCTGATTTATCTGAATTGTTTAGCCAACACAATGTGTCTCCTTTCATATCTTGTACCAACTCTAAACCCATTCTATGAACTTTTGGTCATACATATTTAGTTATTCGGCTATCTTATCTTTCTGATAGCAGGGCTATGAAATGACCAAGATAATTATAATAATTTGTATTAATAGCACAATGACATTTAACTAAATTATTTTTTTTTTTAAATCTCCCTTAAAATTTGTCTCTCCATACAAGTAAATAAAGTGAAAAATGCATGTTGGATCATCCCTTTAAGGCTTTCTCTTCTCCTCCTCGGAGTTTTCTTTTTCAGATTTAATTTCCTCAGAGGTCGGGGTTGGAGAACATGATGGAAGACAAAATCACCATCCCAACAGTAGAACTAAGCAGAAGAGGAAAGATGATTATGAAAGCAAAAGATGAAAGTTAAACATTCAAAAAGAACTTCAACTGAGTCTCGTGAGTTACTTCCTCCTAAAATCCCAGCCATTACTTCCCTCACTCTAGTGGAGGCTCCATCTTCATCAACTTGGGCGTCCGTAAAAGGGTTTCCTGCATCGAATCTGGTCCAGACCACCAACTTCATAGGATCCAATGGTCTCTGTCTATGTCTTTATATGTGGATCATAAAGTATTAGACATTCCTCAGCATTTATGAATATTCGTAGAATTGTAAATGAATTGAAAATTGCTTTACAATAACATTAGGCTCTGTGAACTCATGGGTGATGATCATATGAAGCCTGAACAGATAATGCAGATGGATTGAATCTAAATGAAGTGTTTGATTTTCCCGAGGGAATAATTGATTCGGTAGAGAAATTCAAATAGAGGGTGGATTTAGAGGTCGCTCCCTTTGAAAAAGGAGTTTTCTGCAGGTTGAGAGGTAAGAGCTCGCCTTCTAGACTACCTCATTTACTAAACTTTCTTCACCAAGTAATAATTTAAAAGTTTTATTATCTCATTTGTAGGGCAATCTCCAGAGGACTCCCAAAAGTCATTCCAATCATGACACTCTCATTGCCCCAAGTGAATTTAGGAGTTTGGGGATAAGGATAGAGAAACTTTCATCTAAGATGAATGTTTCTGACAAGGCTGAAATTTTACAACAATTAGTCATACTAAAACATGAGTTCGCTGAACTAAAAGTTGCTCATGGCTCGCTAAAAAGAGTTGGTAGTATTAAATATCGTCATCACTGACAAGAATGACAAGCACGTCATACTACATAGATATAATCGGTTTGTTAGTTCAGCTCAATTTATGGTAAGTGACAAGTTGGTATTAAGGTGTCTTATTCAGTCCAGCCGAATTCCTATAGAGGTCGCTTCGTCCCGTGTCTTAAATTTTTTTCTTCTATGTGAGTCGTAATGATCACCACCTATAAGTCAAGCAAATCATTCGTAATGATGAAAATATTTCTTAAATAAATGAAATATTTAAGCGTCTCTCAATTTTGATATCAATTTGATGGCTATAATTATTTATTATATATACGACGTGATATTCACAAATAGTTTCTACATTTTTACTGCTAGATCAATCACCCCTATCCTATATAAAAGCATTTTGGATTAGTTTTTGGAATTTACATGCTCTTGTGAGCTTATAGAGTATTTTGTTGTAAAATCATTTTCTCGTTCTCGTCATTTTCATCTCTTCAATCAACAATAAGTTCTCGCTCCATAGGAGTTGTAAAGCGTTTATGAAGTTCAAGAGAGGTCCCTAATAAGACTTACAATAACGACCTTCTATTTTACAACAACCACTTCAAGTTGGAGTCGACTTCCTTTGTGCGCGGAGATGGCTAATAACTTCAATCATTATGGCTTCACTCCGACACAGGTGATGTTAAACTCTTTCAACAGAATTACCACGGTAATTCTCTTTATAAGAAAGACAGGTTATGATCTATCGGTTAACTTTGCGGTCTTTTAACAATAAAGGATTATAAGAATGGGTTCTTCGAATTCTCTGTAACATAAGTCAAGTTGTATGGTCTACAAAATAAAATGAAGGGCTGACATAGGATTTACTGCTACGCTTCTTCTTTGAAAGGTTGGTCAATTGGAAATTGGTCGTAATCGTACTCTTCTCAAAAAAGGAAAGTCATGATGACCTAAAAGTAAGAAGTGAGGTACATGCTTTTGAATGACATCATCCTTCATGTAAAAAAGTTTCTTGTATTACCTCTTTGTGAGCAAAAACTTGGCTAGTAAATAATTTTACTTAATTATTTGAATATGAATATTCATTTTGGTTATAATGGGCGGGTCAACTCACCTATGTGGCGAATTCATGAAGGAGGATATTATATTGCTTGTCAAAGAGAGCAAGAAAATTGCTATGAGTTTTGATATAGGCCATGATCTATTTTGTCGAACTTCTCTTTTAAGTGACATCACCGTAAGTCTTTTATTTGTTTGTGATTTTGATAGGTGAGAATTGGACTAGGAGGTGGCAATTTCAATCTTTCATGTGTTTAAATATTTGATTTCCACATTTGCCTTCTAAAGTAATTCTTCAAAAGAAGTGAATGGACAAATTATAATAATTCCAAGACCACATTTCTTCTTAGATCATAGTCAAAACAGTCATCGACAATAGAGGGGATTAACAATGAGGTACAGAGGGGATTAACAATGAGGTTGGGCCCTCGGCTGTTGAGGGGCAGTTAACAGTGAGAGCTTACTGATAACAAAGGAGTTTGCCGAGCAAAAAAATAAGGAGACAGTCTGACCATCGTTAAGGAGGTCAATCTTCAAGTGCCATTAGTAACAGAGTGGGTCGCCAACCTGACAAAAACATCAAACATGCAATCAAACTAAGAAAGAAAGTGCTTGCCTATAAGCGAAAGGGCAATTAGATCATAGTAGCAATTGATAATGATGAGTCAACTCCATTTAGCTCATGCCACAAATGCTCTAGCCTATAAGAATAAAAATGACGAGATACTAGTTTAGATAAGGATAGCTTGCCAAAACAAATCGATTCTCTCGATAGGCTGATATGTGAGAAAAGATGAGGCGCTTCCTATTGCATACCACACCTCATACAGGTCGTCAATTCATCTTCCCCAAAGAAGATGATTCAAGGGATTGGTTGAAAATCTCAATTGTTTGCTGCCATGTGGATACAAGCAGCAACACGTAGTTTTCATATTCTTTGACAAAATCTTAAAGGAGGGCAGCGAGAGACCTCGCCCATTAAAAAGATAAAATAAGTGGATTTGAGGAGATTGATGAAGCAAAGAACAAAGCTGAGGTTGATAAAATCCGCATTGAAGAGCAACGCAAGGTCTTCGCCAAATGCTACGATGAAATAAGAGGATGAAACTTAACCGTAACTACAACGACCGACTTGGTGGATGCACGTCAGCAACCAATTAACTCATTAGAGGAATGTTCAAGATTAAAGACCAAATGCTCCGAGCTCGAGTGAGAGATGAAGTAGTTCATGAGAGTGTGTACCATGCAGACCTCTGAAAAGTTCATGGAGTTGTTGTAAAAGACCTCCATATAGAAGAAAGTCTTGTGGATAACCTCATTGACGGAATTAACTTTTGTTTGAACAACTTAACCATAAAACAAATTCCCCCTCCAACGTGGTCAAATATGGAGAAGTTCAAGAAAATGGAGGAACCAAACTCTGAATGAGAGATTGAGTCAGACTGAGAGCGGTTCGACAAACATGTAGGTTCAATTGTTGTGACAAATTTTATTATAACTTGCTTATTCACTTATAATGAAATTAGATTTTCTTTTACAGTTATTTTTTTATTTTATTGATTTGAAACTTTATGAAGCAAACTCATAGAATTTGTCTATAAAAATAATTTGAACTTTCTTCAAAATACATTTGTAATATCATGTGATCAATTAATAGAAACCCATAAGACAAGCTTTCAATACTTTAACAACAACATAAATTAATTTTAACCTGATCACTTAAAGAATCACATATGTAGAATCTAATGCATGGTTGGATAATGACAAATTGTCAGAGTTGAAATGTACAAGACAATCCAAGCCTTCTGCGCTAGAACGGTACTTATATCATTAAAAGATTTATCTCAAACATAACTAAACCAATCAATAAATATGTCAAGCTTTGGATCTATGTTGAGCCTATGACAAGCGACCTCGATGTCGACTCCTGACATCTCTTTAACTGACTAGGTGAATAAATATTGGTACTTGCAGAGGATAACGATCAATTCATCCTTTCATAGTACATTGAAAATAGTAGTAAGTCGGAACATTTTACATGGATCTCCCTCGACAGCGACAACTTCTCGTATGACTTCATTTGTTTCCAGATCACATTCTATATATGTGTTGAGCTATAATATCTCCTAAAACTCACTTCTTACTATCTGCAGATAGCAAGTGTGAGATTGTTCTTAGTCTTTCCGTACAATTATCAACTCTCCACCTAGGAACTTAACCTCAATGTGGTATGTTGAAATGACAGTTTCAAAGGTGATCAAAGGGTGGCCAAAAATCACGTTATAGGTTATCGGGGAGTCGGCCATAATGAAGTTGACCATTGTTGTGAATTTACTCGTCCTTTTCTCCCCAAGTGGTTGGTAGTGAGATGAATCCCGTGGCTTCCTTCTTTCTCCTAAGAAGCTTAACAAAAGTTCAAAGGTCAGGACAAAGTGTGAAGATTCCAAGTCAATTTTATCATATAGACACTTTGAAGATGATATTACAAAGCTTCCTGTGTTTATGAGAATATTGTCTACCTGACAGGTTGTAATCAACACGATGACTACGATTGCATTGTTGTATGGGTTCGCTTTGGTGGTCAAGTCATTATCAATAAATGCAATAATAGGATTAATAATTAACCGGCATCGGGATGAGTTCGTAAAACAAATCTCTCTTAAGTGAAGTCTTTTAAGCCTTGATCGGAGAGGCTTCTGACCCGTCCCCACTGAGGATGGTCAAGACTACGCCTGCTACTTGAATTGCCTAAGCCCAGATAAATTTATTGTAGGTTTCCTCAACATGTGCATTCCCTTGTTTCTAAGTAATAACCCCTGATACGACAAACTTACTAAAATTTTCAGCCTAGATTAACTCTTCAATCTTGTTAAGCATATGTATTTACTCTTCAGTATTATAACAATAGTCATTATATATCTTTGTAGGTCACGAAAATGACCCTAGCCTTCATTAGCATCAATTTTAATAAGTATTCATTATTCTAGACAATCTTGGCTATTGAAACTCAGAATATATTTTCTTGAAGTAGTTAGTGGATGGGTAGTAGCAACCTCCTCTCCACCTGCTATAATTATCAACTCGGCTCTCCTCTTATTGAACTGACCCTTCTCTGGATGACTTCAACACTAAAAAATGTGCTTTCCCAAAATAGAAAGTTTAAATGCTTCTTAAAACAGGCCCCCCCAATGGGGTGACTTCCTTCCACACCAACCTGACCAACTCTTCTTCAGTAGATGTATCTCCTAGTACCTCGCTCCATTGATTGTGGGAGGAGAGTTATATTCATCAACAAAACTGTGATTGTTGGTCGATTCTAGAAACTCGGCTAAAGTTTTAGACATTGCAGACCAAAAGTGTAATAGAAAGTGCCTTATATCAGCCTCCACGCGAGCGTTGTGTGTTATGACAAATTTAAAGTCTCTAAACTCTAGTATCTCCCTCTGAAAATGAGTAACAAAGGTCCACAAAAATTTTCCTGGCTCTTCTAAGGCCTACAAGCTCTTTCATGGCTTCTCCACGCTAGCAAATTGTGCAACAAATATGCACTTGAAATCCGCATAGATGGTTATCACTCCTGAAAGCAAATTGTTAAACCACCTGAGTGGCAACTTCTTTAGAGTTACGAAGAATAAATGAAATTTCAAAGCGTCATTTATTCTAAGCAAGCACGTTGTTGATTCAAACGAAGCAATGTGGTCACAAGAGTCAGATCTACCTCGATAAGATTCCAATAATAGAATCTTAAATATCATTAAGGCCTCCTCCTTGGTAATATCTTTGGAGAAAGCATTCTCCAGTTGATATTATCATGGGATTCCAATTTGCCTTCTATCCCCTTCGTACTCTGAGGAGGTTGAACTAGCGTTGTCAATAAGGTATGTATCATCCTCAACTAGAGTAAGGTATGAGTTCCTTCTCCTACCAAACACGAGTATTGTTCTCTGGTATGTTGCTAATTCTGGAGAGAGTACTCATTCCCATGTGCTTTACCTTAGTGTTTGTTGGAGCATTTCTAGTATCACTGTTATCATATTTTCTTTTATTTCGTTGATTTATTGTCACAAATTCTCTAATGTAGTTCATGTTGCTAGTGATTTCCCTGTTATTTGGCTATGTTCCTTGTGTGACTCATATTCTTGTATGTGGCATGATCTAAGCTCGCCGCATCTTCCAAAATGTTCAATCATGATTTGTCTGTAAATCCACACCACCAAGAAAAAACGTTGAAATAAGAAAAAGCTTGAGCTTAAGAAAAAATAGGGAAGAAATGAGAAAAATGAGCTTCTTTAACATCTAGAAATTCCACCCTTTGCATTACATTAATCACCCTATTTATAGGAGGGTAAACTTATGCGTTACAAATTAAATATTCATTAAACTCGGACTCCCGAAATCTTTGATCTATCTCTCTTGTCCCTCTTCTGGCAGGGGTATTATACTTAATATTATCCTGGCTCCCATGCATGAATAATTATTTTTTATAAAAATTGTCTTTCGTGATGCCTCTATCACTCAACTCAGTCGTGGGACAAGTTGATCTTCTTAGGCGAGTTGATCTCATGAGTAGTTAGGCAAAGTTTGCATGGGAGGAGTTGAGCTTCCTTGGCGAGTTATCAAGCTGCCATAGTCTGGTTAGGCATCTACATGTTGACCACCATAGGTGAGTTATTGCCAAAAACTCAGTGATTGAGTCGATCGGTCAAACTAATTTAGCCAAACTAACTAGGGCAGCGAGCTCTCTCCGTTCATATCCCGTACCCTCTCTAAATAAGATCTATGGACTTTCGATCATACATACAACATCTAAGTTCAAAGCCATGCATACACATGAGTGCGCATGAGTTTTAGAAAAAAAAATGTAATGAACAGTTGAATTATAGTCATCAATCATCTTACAGCCTTTCTGCAAGTCGAGGAAACAATGTGCTTCCACCAGTCAAGATAATGCTGCAAAAAAAAAAAAAAAGATTTATAAGTTATTTAAAGAAAAGCGAAGAGGAGAAAAGGAAGTTACATAGCAATACACATCATTCTGAAATTTACATCAATAGGAATTACTTCTCAAAGAGTACAGGATGAAGATAAGGATGGCATGCATTAACAGCTCGGACGATGCATTCAGCTAGTCCAGCTTGATTCATACCTATGGAGAAAAATAAAGCACAAGGTATCATAGGTAAATGTGAAATCTGAATTAGAGAATTCAAAATGCCGTCGGAAAGATCGCATACAAGGAACATGTAACTCAAAAATGAAGAAAAAAATATGAAAACCGCAATATCAGTGGCATATATTATTTCACTGCATTGATAAGCAGCTTAAACTGAAAATTGGACAGACAATAAAACACCAATAATATATGTCAGCGAATATTTAAACGAGGACTCTTTCTTTGATCATGTTTACATACCTCACCTGAAGTATAGCTTGAATTCGGTGATCACAAAAAAGCAAATAAATTTAAAAATTAAGATCCTATGGTCAACTGAAGTTCACAGTTCAAAATTTATCAGAAGACTGCATAAACAAGGGACCAATACCAAAAACATAGGAAAATGAATCTGAATAAATCAACAAAGTAATGCTTGAGGCAGGTCCCTGCAGAACTAACAACAACAACAAAGCCTTAATCCCACTACGTGGGGTCGGCCACATGAATCCTTTTTCTCCATTGCGTCCTATTTAGTGTCATATTTTCATTTAGTTCTAATAAATTAAGATCATTTTTAATACAATAAGCCCAAGTCTTCCTAGGTCTACCTCTGTCTTTCTTAACACAAGTCGAATCTAAAACATTTACTCTCCTAATCGGATCATCTAATGGTCGACGTTCAATATGACCAAACCATCTAAGACGACTTTCTCTAATTTTGTCTGTCACAGGAGCTACACCACCCCTATCACGAATACATTCATTCCGCATTTTGTCTCGAAGTGTAAAGCCACTCATCCACCTAATCATTCTCATCTCGGCAACACTTAACTTATTATTATGCTTCTCTTTTAAAGGCCAACATTCAGCGCCATAGAGCATTGCAGGTCTCACCACCGTCTTATAAAATTTTCCTTTCAGTCTTAGCGGTACTTTTCTATCACACAAAAGACCCGAAGCATTCCTCCACTT
>NEWO01000024.1:825529-850182 GCA_003013225.1 Phalaenopsis aphrodite | reverse complement strand
ATCTTTTTAGTTTTTAAAATAGTATTAAATAGTTTAGTAAGCCAAGAAACTCCCAAATCTCCCAAATATTTCCACACTTCAATTGGGATATCATCAGGTCCTACAAACTTTCCACCTTTGGTTTTCTTTAAAGCCTCCTCAACTTCTTTTTTGCTAATGCGATGATAGAAATGATTAGAATATGACATTGTTGTTATGACACAAAAGAGTATTGAGTTTAGTTTCATATCCGATAAGCAAAAAAAAAAAAAAAAGTTAATGCAAAAATGTCAAACAATTGGCATTCACTAATATCTAGTGTAAAGAAAAGAATAAGACCTAACACTGCAAGCAAAATACATTTACATGAAGTAGAATATGGCATTGGTGTCATGAAACTTAAGTGCATTGAGTTTAGTTTCAAATCGGATGAGCAAAAAAAAAAGTTGAAGTAGAAATATCAAACAATTGGCATAGTTTAAGTAACAGTGTATCTAGCCCGACTCTGATATCCTTTTAATTTGCATTCACAAGTAAAATCGAGGTTACAGATTCAAGTGGAATTACGTGAATCATGTAGTTTGTGGCTCCCCCAAGTATTGGAGGAATCTAACAAGATCAAGCAAGATTCATAAAAGATTGGCAATACTTGGAACAAAAACCAACCAATGTAAGCTCCCAATTGATGCAAAGTGATTTTTGATGGCAGTGAGGGCAAATTTGGGAGAGGAGGTTATGGTTATTCAACGTTTTAAAAAATGTTGTTCAAAGCGCACTTTTCACATAAAGAATCGCGAAGCATGTTCTTCGCTTGAGAAGCGCACTAGTGAGCACGCATAAAGAATCTTTTATGCTTGGTAGCAGAAGCAAGAGCAGGCATGGGCTTTCGAGCGGATCGGGAGCGGAGTACCAAATCAGGTTAGCAGATATTACAGAACAATATAGGGTGCCCTAATAGTAGGCCAAACAAGCAGACAAGTCCGCACTGGAGCGGAGACGAACCAGCAGCTGAGCAGGGACGAAACCACACAAGCAATAGATGAAACTACGGCCATTGAGCAGAGACTAAGCTTCATGAGGAAGAGTGGTAGAGACGAACGCATGAAGCCACAAACATGCAGAAACACCACCATCTCCACAATTGAGCACTAGTTCGATCATGCAGAAGAAGAATATGTAGATATGACTCAATTTCTTCACTTCAGCTGGAATGGTTCCCTTCAAGTTACACCTCAAACCCAAGTGTTTAATCATGGTTAACTTCTCGAATCCGCTCAAGATAATGCAAAAGAACTTTTTCTTTAAGAGGACAATAAAAAGAAAAAAGAAAAAAATGATAATAAATTATCCACAAAGAATCAAATATCTTCAATCATAGTGCTTATAAGGTTGATGCTGGCCAATATTGTGATATTGTTCATAGTTTTTATGATGATCAAATATAGTGTTCACATAAAAAATACTAATTTTTAAATTTCATAGTGATTAAAATGTACACAAAAAATAAAATGAACACTTCAATTTAAGTGTAGTTCATATAACAGTTCTTTTGTTGTTCATTCAAGCTATTGTTGCAGTTCTTTGTATCTAATTTTCAATTTTAATAATTCGTGTGGAAATATAACCTTATATATATATATATATATATATATATATATATATATATATATATATATATATATATATATATATATATATATATATATATATATATATATATATATATATATATATATATATATATATATATATATATATATATATCATGCTTTGTAATGTATAAGGCATATAAAATTCTTTGATTTCAGGCTACAGTTACAATTCAATGACTACTACTTGATATATGTAAGGCTATATCTTATTTTTAAAAGGAATATTAAATAAGGCAAATAAAATGAAGTTTATTTGCATTAGACGATTCGCTATTTTATGGGAAAAATTCGCAAGTGCGCTTTTGTTTTAATTCCATGCAATGTGTAAGCCTGTAAGGTAACATTCTCATTATAACCTTTCTTTTTTTTTTTAACTTAAAAAATCAAGTTCAAGATCATTAAAATTTAATGTGCATTTTACTTTAACTCTTATTATTGTTTTAAAATGACACTTTTAAGTCACGTAAGAGAGAAGCTAAAGCTGAACATAGCAATGAAGTTATTATCTGTTGTTTCTATATTTTTCAAAAATTTATTTTAGTGCAAAAAAAATTTAGGTACGGCCAACTCAAATGCGAGAAAAAGTCTCAACTTCGAAATAAAAAGTTAAAATTCGAGTCAAGAACCATTTGCCACATACATATTTATTATGGTAAATAGTCAAATGCAAGTATATCTTGGGCTAAGAAGCATCTCATCAATCCTTCTGATGCATCTAAAAGAGTTATTACAAATAAGAAAGTACTTTAAGATTTAAGGAAAGAATTTTCTTTAAAAGGACTACTAAATAAATTAAAACTGACTGTATGTATGGAACATAATGAAAGAGTGGTTGACATTTTTTAAGAATCAAATACTCAATTGTCCTTGCACTATGGAAAGAGAACATTTGAATAGATTTTTGGATTAAGGAGCAGCAATACAGTTACAATGAAAAGCTCAATGAACCATTTCCTTTTTAAAGAACCAAAAAAAGAGATTACCAAAAAGAAGGATATGAAGAAATTGGAATAAAAAATATATAAATAAGAAAATTGATGAATCGTGATCATATGAGATAAAAAATTAGGCAACCGTCCTATCATGAATTGAGAGTTCATTTACTTGAAAAAGAATTGCAAGCAATAATGAAGGATATAAAAAATCACAAATAAATTTTGGCAAGAGAGAGATCACGTTTACATCTGATTGGTAGATTAATTGTAGAAAGCGGCCTAAATTGATTTTTTTGTTAATTCATTGTCAAGCACTATATTGTTAGAGTTGATATATGTAAATGGATAATCAAAAACTAAACCGAAGTTCTTTAAACTCTTAAATGCGTAAATTGAACAGATTGAAAAAAAATTGTGCTTCATGCAAAGAAAGATAATCACCCGAGCTATATACTTACATGTTGGTAATTTATATTTTTTATTAGAATAAAACGGCTATCCCTATATCATTATTACTTATTATTTGATTTTATTCCTAGATTATGTTTTTCCGCTTTTATTTTATTCTGTTTTATTTTCTTTCCTAATTATTTTAATATGTTTTTATTGCTTTCCATTATTATGTCTCCTGTAATTGAGTTTAAATACCCCTCTTCCTATTAATAAAACTATACTGCTGCTTCCTCAAATCTAACATGATATCAAACCCAAGAATTCAACACTAACCGCCGACTCTTCCTGCAGTCTTTTCCCCTGCAACTGACTCTTCCTGCTGTAAGAATTTCCCTTGTGTTCCCCCATGGAAACTCTCCCAGCCAGGCCCTTGGTATCAATATAGCAGCCAAACCAGTAAGAATTATCTCCCGTATATAGCAGCCAGACCTTGATATTCTCCAGTTGAGACCTACCTGCCGCTGTTCAGCGTGCTGTTCCTTTTTGCCGCTGTTCAAAGTTGTCTCTGTTCTTTTTTGCCGCGGTTTTCTTCTACCTGCAGTTGCCGTTATTCCCGTTTCTGTACCTATTTGCCCCTGTATCAGCAACCTGCAAGCGGTTTCCAGAAATAACAACCTGAACAGCTGAATTTATGAAAAGATCCTTCAAATCACTCTTTAGTTCCTGGTTTGTGTTCTCCAGATCAAAAAAGACATGTGCAACGTTCTCCTCAAATAAGGCTTCCTCTGTAGTTCCCTGTCGATACCCATCAACCGCAGATCTCTTCAGCAGCAGATCCCAAACCTTCCCGAGGAAAGCACTACCGCAGCCCTTCTCTGCAAACTTTCTCTTCTGCCATCCCTGTTGATCCTTCTCGCTGGGTTCGGCTCCTGCTTCTCAGATTTTCTTCAGTACGGCTCCAAAATATTCTGTAGTCCAGCTCCCAAACTTACTCAATCTTTCCCGCAGCTTTCCATCAACCGGTGATTTACAAATCCATCATGTCTCGGAACCCCAACCATATTTCTTTTGGCTCAATCGGAATCATCTCAAATCGTGCTCTACCGTCGTCCATGCCACCTCAAACCAGTCACTCTTGTGTTTACAATCAAACCCAACCACACTCAGGACAAGTGCTTGAAACTTCACAGTAAATCGGCATACAAACCTTAAGCCAAATCCTCTGCTAGGCCTCACAGCAACGTCAGAATCTACCCCAGTTCAACCAACTCCCACCCGGAACATCCCAGAATCCTTCGAATCCTTAAGAAACCAAAAAGAGCAATTGATCAAGCTACTTGGAACTCATCAAGTCTCTATGGGTCCATTTACCCGCCACATTTGACAAGATATTCTTCCTATGGCTTTCACAGCTTATTTCGCCTCTAGTTCATGGATTATTGATTCAGGTGTCATGGATCACATGACTAGATGCTCACAAGTTTTCTCGACTTACTATTCATGCTCTAGAAAAGATACCATCAGAATTGTCGATGGCTCCTGTAGTTCCATGGCTGGCAAATGGTCAGTTGTACTAACAACTGATCTGACTTTGGAGACTATTTTATATATTCCACAATTGCAATATAGTTTGTTATCTATCAACAAATTGACAAATGATATTGATTGTGTTGTTAATTTCTCTTCTAACAGTTGTGTTTTTTAAGACCATCAATTGGGGATGATGATTGGAACAACTAAGAGGGTAGCCAGAATCTACTACTTCCAAGAGAAGAGCATGGAGAGTGAGAACACACCTCTCAAAAGCTAAAGCTTAACTCAAATCATTGAATGTCTCATTATGTTGTTGCATTGTCGTTTAGGTCATCCTATTTTGCAATATTAAAAAAAATTATATCCTTTGATGTTTTCTAATAATAATATTTCTAATTTCAATTGTCAAACATGTGAGTTAGCCAAACAGCATCGGATCCATTACCCACCCCACACTTACATTCCACTCATTTTTCTCTCATTCACAGTGATCTATGGGGACTCTCTCGTACTCCCAGCTACACTAATAAACGTTGGTTCTTGACTTTGGTTTATGACTACATTCGAATGATGTAGATCTACATTTAAAAGAAAAATCGAAGGTTGTTGTCACCTTCCAAAACTTCTGCATCTTCATTTTAATTCAATTCAAAACTCCTATTCAGGTCCTTCAAACCGACAATGGTCATGAGTTTTCAACTTTATTTTAGAAGAATTCTTGGTGAGTAAGGGGCATTCTCCACCATAGCACGTGTACGGACGCTTCTCAACAAAATGAAGTACCCGAAAGGAAAAACTGTCACCTTCTCGATGTTGATCGCTCCATTATGTTTCAATCCAATGTTTAAAAAAGATTTTAGAACGATGTCATTCTCACTACCACCTATCTAATAAATAGAGTCCCTTCTAAAATTCACAAATTTTGAATCCTCCTAGCCGCCTTAATGTCATGTCTCCCCGCTAATTCACAAATTTTGAACCCTCCTAGACCAATGAAGTTGACTATGAGGACACATTTGCTCCAGTGGCTAAATTAAATATTATTTGAGTCTTGTTGTTACTTGCGGTGAATATGGATTGGTCATTATTCAAACTAGTTGTGAAGAATGCATTCTTGAATGGAGAGCTGATAGAAGCGGTGTACATATCTTTCCCCCCAGGTTTTGATTTTAGAGCCTTCAGAGGACAAGTGTGCAACCTACCAGTCCCTATATGGGCTAAAGCAGTCCCTAAGGGCCTAGTTTGACAAACTCACAAAGGTGGTCATTGGTCTTGGTTTTAGTCGCGCAATCGGATCATATCCTCTTCTTTCAACACTCCTATAATGGTCAGGTAGCTATCCTTATTGTCTATATTGATGATATTATTCTTACAAGTAACGATCTTCCAGCATTGGAGGCCTTAAAAGATATTTTTACTTCATCCTTCGAGATGAAGGATTTGGGATCCCTCTAGTACTTCCTAGGCATGGAAGTAGCTCGGGTCTCTCAGGGAATTTGTCAAATATTTGATTGATCTCTCGACAGAGAACAACCTTCTTCTGTGCAAACCTGTTGTTGTTTCCATGAATCCAAATGAAAAATTATCTTACATTTTCAACATTGTACCTCTCAACAAAACTCATTAACAATGTCTTGCAAGAAAACTCATCTAATTGGCTCATTCTCGCCCCGACATATGTAAGCAGTTAAAATAATGAGTCAATTCATGCATGAACCCTACGAGCACCACGTCCAAGTTGTCCACCAAATCCTCCACTACTTAAAAGGTACACCGAACTCAGGTTTGTTCATTTCCCGCCACACCTCTCGGTCTATGTTGTTTATACAAATGCTGATTAAGCCAGATCAGTTCATGATCGGCGTCCCATCTCGAGGTATTGCTCATTTGGGAGGCAATCTTGTCACGTGTAAAATCATGAAATAGTTTGTGGTTGCCCAAAACAATGTTGAAGCTGACTTCTGATCCATGTCCGTAAGAATTTATGAATCTCTCTAGCTACGCATCATATTCCGTGAATTTCATATGTTAAACTCTATCCTGCTACAACTATTATGTGATAATAAGACCGCAATCAACATTGCTCACAACTCAGTCCAGCATGATCGTACCTAACATGTGAAAATTGATAACCCTTTATTAAGAAAAAGATCAAGTCTGGAGAGATTTGCTTTTCATATATGCCCTCTAGTGGTCAACTAGCGAACATTCTTACCAATAATTTGTCTTGCATTGTTTTCAATGATTTTAAGTCCAAGTTGAACATAACTGACATCTATGCATCAAATTGAGGGGGGAGAATTAGAATATAACAGCTATCCCTACGTCATTATTACTTATTATTTGATTTTATTCCTTGATTATGTTTTTACTTTTTTGTTTTATTCTGTTTATTTTCTTTCCTAGTTTATTTATTCTGTTATTATTGTTTTCCATTATTATGTTTATTGTAATTATGTTTAAATATCCCTTCTATCAATAAAATTATGCTGCTCTTTTCTCAAATCTAATATTTTTAATATATATATATATATATATATATATATATATATATATATATATATATATATATATATATATAGATAAAAGGAATGGCCTAAGGCTATTATACAAGCCCCAACCATCTCCAATGTGTCTAACAATTCAAGTACCGCACCCTCCACCAGGGGGAATGAACACCATACTAGAGGGGACTTACAACTGATAAGCAGATGCCCGACCAACTGATCTGAGTACAGAACTGGTGAAATTCGTTATCACTCATTTTTTTAACATCTTTTTGAACCCTCATGAGCATATATAAGCAAAAAAACAAATTTAAGACACATGTTTGCTTCTGAAGATTGGAACAAGTTTAGATTTAGTTTTGAGGAATGAAAGCAAAAAAGGTCATCCTCAAGAATAGATTCTAGAATGGTGTGATTTATACTTTAAAGGTAAAAAGCCCAATGGTTAAAATGTTACAGTGAAAACAACAGACAATATATTATATTTATAATGCAATAAACAAAGTCACGAATGCAATCCATTGTGCATTTGGAAGAGATGCAGAAAATATGAGCAAATTTTTATTTATTGACGATAGATAGAGGTATCAACTTTGAAAATTATTGCATCAAACTAAATATTCTTAACCAAGAGTTTTTTTTTGTAAGAATAAGTTTGAGATGTGATCAAATGGACAATTAATGAAAGACTAATATATGCAGCTATGAGCATGTTAGTGGCAAAACAAAATAAAAGAATGATCGTAGATCAAGAACTTTTTATTCATACATGCTGGAGGTTTATTCGCCACTGAGTCATCCATAATAGCGATAAACATAATTAATTGAATATTCTAGATAATTTTAAGTCTTTAATACATAAAATATTTTTAAGTGAAATTATATTTATAATATAGTGTACGCGTGAGAGATGTATGATCCGTTAGTCCCAACTTTGCAAAAACTGATGTCAAGATCTCAGTATTGACTTACAGTACTATTGGGTGTGAAAGGAACTAAAGTGTTATTTAGCAGACTGATACTTAACCAATTTTAAACAAAGAAATATCTCAAGCGTTTTATGCATTAGTTTTGATTTCTTCACTCATTTAAAAAAAAAAATTGAGTGAAAAAAATCCGCTAGATCAAAAGGACAAATAATTTAGTTTATATCAAATGCAATCAAGCTTTCAAGAAAATATTCAATCTGAGAGATCATCTTAATCCAATTGTTTTGAATTCAATTGATGAAAAGTTATGAGTAGTTATTTAGAGAAATAAAAAATAATCATGAGCAACAATATGATGATGAAGATCTCACTCGGAGACAAAGTGATGCAGTTAATCGAAGATGATCTGTAAAATTTAGTTGAACAAAAAATAAAAAGAGTTTTATAATGAGGGCTAGTATCGACTTGTATCCACTATAGTGTAAAAAAGAGAAGGTGAAATTGACACACGGGAAAAAGTTGAAGAATAAAATTTAAAAAATGAAAATTTAATGCCTGAAACAAAAAAAATATTATATTAATGAATGAGAAGATGATGACTACTGAATTTTTTTAGCTTGTTTATGAAACCTAAGGTTTTATTATTTTTTTATGCTTTAAAACTTAAAGTTTTTATGAATTATAAAAGTTTTCTCTGCAATTTTAGTTTTTAATTATCACCGTAAACTGTTAGAAATTGTTAAAAATTTTAATTTGTAAGTTCAACCTCAAAGTTTGCTTTCAAGCTAAGGGTCTGTTTGAGGCAGTAGTAGTTGTTTGAAGAAGAAACTGCTGTTACATTTTTTTTTTGAAAAAGTCAGGTCGAAGCTGTTTAGTAGCCACAACAGGTAACCAGGTATGGTGGTTTTAAGAAAGTTGGCAAAAAAAAAAAATTTACCAAACAAAAAAAACTGTTGTGCAGCACCGCACCGCCGCCCCAAGCACACCATAAAACTTTGCTTACATATTTTATATTCAATATCAAAATTTAAGTTGATTATTCCATGTTTTATATATTTTGAAAAATGTGTCAATACATTTTAGTTTATATAAATTATAAGTGTTTTGATTAATAAAAGTGTAACTTTACTTTGCCCCTGCACTTTAAAGCAATAATAAATTTTTGCGTGTAGCATTGTGATTTATAATTTAAAAACACAAATTTTATATTCAATATCAAAGTTTAAGTTGATTATTCCATGTTTTATAATTTTTAAAAAATGTGTCAATACATTTTTAGTTTATATAAATTATAAGTGTTTTGATTGATAAAAGTGTCACTTTACTTTGCCCTCTGCACTTTGAAGCAATAATAAATTCTTGTGCGTCGCATTGACACACACACACACGCAGATATATATATATATATATAGGGCAGGTTTATTTTCTATGAAGTGTGTTTTGGTAATGAAAAGAGGTTCGAGAAAGGGGAATTAAGAGGGAAATTGTGAATAGGAGAAAAAGGAACTTAACAAATAGAAGGAAGAAAAGAAAGCATTTGGAAATATCAATTAGTATTTTTGTATTCATCTCAAAAATAGTAGAATAAATCCCTTGAGTGGCATTGGATACAAGCAAAATTTCATTGAAACAAGTAAATTGCTTTTTTTCTTTTTCTAGGTAATCTATATGATTATTATTACTTAATTCCCATTCTTTGTCATTGCCCTCATGCACATAGTTTTCCCCAACAATTAATATTAGACCTAAGCTTTAAAATCCTAAAGGAACTAGTCACTAAGGATGGAAATATGATGACAATTTAAATGGCAAAAATTTTGCATGCTAGAAGATGTAGATGGCACTAAGATAAGGTACATTCATATCTTTTGGAAGAAAAATTGATAATCATGAAAAAGAAGAATGAGATCTCTTAGACGAACAATCATTTATTAAAAAAAAATGTTTCCTTAAATATAATACAAGAGAAAACTATGGTCGGACTGATGAATGTTTTATCAAATATGTACGAGAAGCTTTTGTTGGGAAATAAGGTATATCTATTTAGAATGTTATTTAACCATGGGATGGTAGAAGACACTTCTATAATGGAGCATATCAATGAAATAAACTAAATCACAACTTAGTTGAGTTCAACTAACATCAACTTTCGCAATGAAGTTGGTGCCTTATTGACGTGGGGCTAGGGGAGCTAGTCGGTTGAACCGGCTGGCAACAAATCCCGGTTTGATTGGAGACCGATCCAAGTCTCTACTGAATCAAGTGGGATCTATATGGAACAAAACTACCACCTCCCCCTCTATTCCTTGTGTTCTTTCCCTAGTGAAGTTTTTAATTATTGTTCTCTGGAAATTAAGGTTTAAATTTTGCTTCTTGTTGTTTCAGAGTTTCTATCGGAGTCTTCTCCTCTCCCTATTAGAGTTGAATCTGACGACGGGTGGTGCTTTGGTTGCATCCTGCTCTGAGTTGGTATTGTATCCTCCCCTATCATCTTCCCTAACCCTTCTCCTACACCTTCCCTAATAGCTGGCCATCCCATTCCCTATCAACCACCCTGCGCCTATTTCTACTACCGCAAACCTGTTGTCTAATATTCCAAACCTGTTATCTAGCCTTCCAGAACCTGTTGCCTTGCCTTCCATCCGCTCACCTGCATTCCCCCAGCCTTCCGAACTCTACTGTCAGCCAATCCATGTCTTCCCCTAGATGTGCCCTTAATTTTCATGCACCCCCTTGTTGTCCAACCATCTAGTCGACAGCCAGCACTTCCCCCACCCTCCCTAACCACTACTGCAACCTCTTCTTCCTCTCATAGCTCCCTTCCCTCCACTACTACAACCTCCTCGCGGGCACCATCGTCACCTCGGATCTTCTTATCTAGCCCTAGCCGGAGATTAGTGTCAGTTGCACTCCTTTGAGTTGAGTCTTGTTTGTAACTCTAACTAGTTAATTATTGAAGTTTGCTTCCATTTTTGTTTATTTCTGAACTAGTTACAGTATCATTTGGTATCAGAACTAGATCAATTTTAGTCATATCCTATCATAGGGTTTCCTAGCATCGCCCCTACCCAAGCCATCTTCACACGAAAAAAATATTTTATTTCCTACCAATCACCAAACCATAGCAAAATTTGACCTAATCCTAAATTTCCTTTGCTGATTTTCAAAATCAGCAACCCCAAATTAAATTTTCTACACCCTCCTTCACCTCCTACTCCAAACCCTAGTCATGCCACCAAGGGGATACATGTCCGAGCCTATTCGAGAAAAGATACATCGAGAGATCCGTCGATTTTAGCGGAGGCTTACAGATATTGAAGATGAAACCCATGAGAGGTTACCCTCGATTGATAGCTGGAAAGTCGAATAGGAGAAAGAGATGATGGTCTGAATCCCTTCCGTAAGGAGAATTTCAGCAATAAAGAAGACATACCACGACGTTTCGGAATCCAGTATCAGAGAAGGATTGGAGAAGGGTATCTGAATCCCTTCGATAAGGAGAATTTAAAAAGGAGATCTAATTTGGAGGGCAGAGACTTCAGCATCAAAGTGGATCTGTCAGAGTTAAAGGGAGGTATGAATCTAGAAGACTTTATTGATTGGTTGCAATTTGTTGAACGGATCTTCGAGCATAACAATGCGCTAGAGGACAAGAGTGTCAAATTAGCTGCTATCAAGTTGAACAAAAGTGCTTAGAATAAAAGGGAAGACAATGATAAGATTACTGTAGGAGAAGATGAAAATGATGCAGATGAAATACCTCCCACCTCATTATCGTCAGGATATGTTTCTAAAACTCTGCCGCCTGCAACAAAAGGATCTATTAGCAGAAGAGTTCACAGAGCAGTTTGATAAGTTGCAGATGATGTGTGATTTGGTTGAGCTAGATGAGCATACCATAACTCGTTATCTTAGTGGTATGAGGACAGCTATTAGCAACGTGGTGCAGCTGCAGCCTCATTCGTCACTTGGAGATGTTCAGACTCTAGCCTTGAAGGTGGAAAGACAATAGAAACAAAGCAGACAGTAGTCGTCCATCAGGCAGCAGCCTTCAGTCAAGCCGTCACTTACAATTACCACAATCAACAAAAGTACCTAGGAAGAAACTAGCAAGCCTGGACAAGAAAGTGACGGGTCGATCCGAGTGAGAAAAAACAGGAGAAAGGTAGCTCCGCCAATACATTATTAGCCATGAAGTGTTTCAGATACCACATCAACGACCACATAGCCTTCAACTATCCCACAACTATAGTAGTCACCCTCACAGATCAGGGTGTCATGGAGAAAATTAGCAACAAAGAGACAGCTAAGGACCTGGGTGAAGTGTATCATCTTTCACCAGATGAAAGAGAAGCGATCGTAGTTCGATGACTCCTACAGATCCATATTGATACGAGGAATACACAGTGGCTCTGTTACAATATATTCTGCACCTGGTATTTTGTGAACGGGAAGGTATGCAACCCCATCATCGATGAAGAGCGCAATAAGAATGTGGCGTCTACAAAGATGGTTGATAAATTATGCTTCATGAATCAAACGCATTCTCAGTCATATTTCATGACATAACTAAAAAAGAAGAATCGGATCAACATCAACCAGAGATGCTTAATAGAGTTTTCGATTGAGGGTCAGCTGCATGACTAGGTGTGGTGCGACGTGGTCATTATAAATGTGTGTCACCTGTTGTTAGGAAAACCGTGGCAAGTTGACTGAACAGCTCGGCATAATGAATTCAGAAAGACGTATTCCTTCACCAAGGAGGGCAAGCGCCCCATCCTACTTCGGCAAAACCCGAGATCACACGAGCCCTTACAAGTATAGTCACGTCAAAGGGACCAATTTTAGTAATGACAGAGGATGATAAGACTAAGACACCACCACAAACATAAGATGGGCACAACAAAAGGTATTTCCAGTTCTCAAGGTCGACATTGTACCAACAACACCACCACTGGGAAGGAAAGTTCAGGTTACCCCCACTTTAGATCTGGTTAAGCTGACCGTGGGTGACTCTGGGAGTATTCAACGATAAAGACAAGATATGCAGACTTGGTTCAGTTTAGTTGCAGACTCCCAAAAGATGGGACTGATGTCAATGTTTGCCCGCAAGTTAGAGAAGACCTTAGGTGCCTTGGAGAGTGATGTCGTCGCCAATGGAATCCAGGTGCTGCTAAGATTGCAGATAAGGGATCAAAAGCATCAACGAATGAGGTCAAAGCTCACACAACCTCGAAAGACTGGTGTGGGGCTATGGAGCCAACCGACCAGCCGACAACAAATCCTGGTTTGATTGGAGACCAATCCAGGTCTTTGCTGGACCGGGTGGGAACTGTACGGAACGGAACTGCTGCCCTCCCCCTCTATTCCTTGCCATTCGCGTTCTTTCCCTAGTGGTTTTTAATTACTGTTTTTTTAGAAGTTAGGGCAATTTTTGTCTGTCGTTGTTTCAGAATTTCTCTTGGAGTCTTCTACTCTCCCTGCTTGGGTTGTATCCAATGAAGGGTTGTGCCTCGGCTATACTCTGCTTCGAGGTTGTGTTATATCCTTCCCTATCATCTTCCCTAACCCTTTTCCTATGCCTCCTCTGGCCACTGGCCATCCCATGCCCTGCCAGCTGCCTTGCCGCAGACCTCTACTCCCGCAAACCTATTGTTCAGCCTTCCAAACCTACTGTCCAGCTTTCCAGAACCTGCTGCCCAGCCTTCCAGAACCTGCGGCCCGGCCTTCCAGAACCTGCTGCCCGGCCTTCCAGCCGCCTACCTGCTCTCCCCCAGCCTTCTGAACTCTGCTGCCAACCAACCGGTGTCTACCCTAGTTGTACCGCCAGTTTTCCTGCAACCCCTGCTGTCCAGCCCTCCAACCGACAGCCTGCACTTCCCCCACCTTCCCTAACCACCATCGCAACCTCTTCTTCCTCTCATAGCTCCCTCCTCTCCACTACTACAACCCCCTCGCGGGCACCATCATCACCTCAGCTTATCTAGCCCTAGCCGAAGATTAGTGTCTGTTGCAATTTTCATTTCTTGCTTGTAACCTAAACAATTGATTAATAAATTTTGCTTCCATTTCTGCTGATTTCTAAACTAATTCCGATATCACTTATGCTTGGTACATTACTTTTGAAGAGCTGAGATGAAATTTGATAGCAAACAGTTAGGTTCAAGAAAAAGGCTCAATGATATCATAAACAAGAACATTCTAGGACAAGGATCAACTGACCACTCTTCTTCTGCTTTAAGCCTTGAAAAAAAGAAGAGCTACAAAGAGAATCAATAGTTAAGACAAATCCAAATCTTAGAGACGTAATAACAAAGTTTGCACTATTCATGTTGGAAATTTGATAAGATGGATCGCATAAAAAGGTATGCCTAAAAAAGAAAGATAAACAAGCTAACAAATCCAATTGATGAATATGTGAACTTTGAAACTTAAGATATTAAAGATGCTTTAATCCCTAGTTATGAAAGTCCAGTGAAAAACTAGATCATAGACTCAAGTTTATATTCTCAGTGTAATTCAGCTAATGAGCTTATATTAAATATTTTCTTATGAGATTATTGAAAAAATTATCATGTTAATGATCCCTTAAGAATTGTGGACTATATAAAAGTTTCACAAGGCAAGTTATATTCAAGGCTTGAACTAGGATATGATCTCAATTGAAAAGGTAGATGCGTAAGGATATACCTTGACCTTTTGTAATGATACTTAGAAGACGACCAAGGGTGCTCTGGTAATAGCACAGGTAAATATAGCACTATGTATGTGACTACAATCATTGAAACAATAAGAGAAGTTGGGGACTCAAATACTAACTTGGATAGATAACATTAAAGGTTGGCAGATATAAATTTAAAGAGATAAAGAAACTATATTAAGAACTAAGATGTTATTTGGGATCACTTTCATTTTTTGCTTTTTTCTTTTTTTATTTAGTTTATGTTTTGATTTAAATTAAGACATGTTTGGTTGAAGTAGTTATTTTATCACTCAAAAAAACTCATAGGTATTTTGAATTTTTTTACAAACAAGTCAACTTGTTTTTAGAAACAAAAAATATAAAAACTTTACAGATTAAACTTGTTTGCAAAAACAAAGAAAAAAAAATAAAAACAAAAACATAAAACAAAAGTGATGTCAAACGAGCCCTAAACATTCAAATTTAAAACTTTTGGATTCTAGTTTAACAAACAGTGTATTTAGCAGATAAAGGAAGATCAAGTTCACAATGTGATATGGGAGGCTCTAAAACAATAATACAACCCTATAAGGACTAATTTCATCAAGCAAATGAAATTGTTTTGCCATGGCAAATTAAAGCCAATAGATTCCATACAAATACTTAAAATAGAAAAGGGAACCTATGTTATCAAAATGTGACCTTAATTCAAACTAAATGTGTCAAAAATAAGAAGTTTAGATGTAACTTTTTCCAAGATAACGAGGCCATAAATTAGAGTTTATTTCAGGTTTTAGAAACGTTAAAACCAGCTTCACCATTCAAGCAACCAAAGGAGAACTTTCAAATACTATTCAAGGAGGTATTGGATAAGTGAAATTTTAATTTATAAATCATGCAAAAATGAAAGATTTAGACTTTAAAAAAATAAATAGAGAAAATTTTATAATCAACTACAAAAAGTTTTCCCTTATGTTATCTAGAAATTTTCCTTTCAATCAGCAAATAAATGTGTTAAACATTTAAAAAAGGACAGTTCGTAGAAAATAACGTATCTACAAAGAATTCATTTTACCGTTTCCTATTTAAGAGTAAATTTGAATTTTATTATAGTTTTTTTGTGCAATTAAATGACAACAAACATAGCTTGTAATTAGGCTTTGCAAGTCAATTGAATATAATTTCAATTCCTGGAAATCAGCCCCTCGCCTATATCTCCTTTTTCCTTCAAAATTTATCATCCAACCACTCCAAGGAGCAGCCCAAGCTGTTGGCAACCTCCCTCTCCCTTGAATTCCCTAGTACCACAAGGGATGGCAAGAACTGATTTCAATAAACCTACCATTACAAACTTCAACTACTAATTTAATCACAATTTTGCCAATAAAAATAGAATTTCTCACTTTAAAGCTAAACCAAAGAGAAAAACGAAGTTGTGGGAAAACAAGAGCATGGAAGGACTGAGTGCAAGAGAACCTAATTAGAGTGTTAACAGTCAATTTCAAAATAAATCTCTTCTCCATGATCATCTTATCATCAATCTGGGAAGAATTTTGGTTTTGATCACAAAAAAATTTAGATTTTTGCAAGAATCTAGAGAATCCTTTAAAAAACTAATCAATTCTACAACATTTTGTATCATTGCTCTGCGTCAATTTAATATCCTAATACAATTGTATTGCAGAGTCAGGATGATTACCGGTAAGAATAATAACAAAGTGTAATCCCCACTATATTTCATATCATGGGAATTATAAATGAAAAGTAGAAGAGCTAACAAAAAACTACAATAGATGCATTTAAGAAGGTATAATAAGGAGATAATTGTCAATATGAATTTTTGTACTGATCCAAATGTGCATGTGCAAAGATATAGATACAAAGCCAAAGTGCAAGAAGACTTTGAACTCAAGAATCTCATAAGGTAATGAGGACTTATACCAATAACTACCATTCAAAATAAGCCGTAAATTGTCACAATGTGCCACCCACATCAAATAGAGGATGAGAACAACCTCAATTTCAATTTAGCTGGACAAAGCCTCATTGGTTGGCTACTATATGTCAAACGCACCATGGTGATGGCTACTTGAGAAGTTTGGGGCACATTTATCATTAGAAATGGCTATAATAACCAATGAATATTCTACAATAACAGAGCTTACTACACGGTTTGGGTATATCAATTGATCCGACAACATTTCATGTGTTAGTTATATCACCAACAGACAACATAGACTAATTAAATATTTTTTGAGTTAAGTATATCCTTCAAGGATCGACCATAAATTATATTATCTTAATTGATGGTCATTTGTAAAGGCAAGCGAATTTAAATGGGGAGTTGTAATTTAGGAGACTCCTAAACTCTAATTCAACCAAACTAAGACTAAATAAAGTAAGAAAATGAAACTGGAGTTTAGCCATGCAAAATTAAGGGCAATAAGTTTCATAGAAGTCTAAAATAGGCACTAGTACCAAGGTGGAATCTAAAAAAAATTTAAAAAAATAAAAATTTAAAAAGGTAGAAATTTCTTATACTAAATGAATACGAAATAAAAAGTATATTCATGATTTTTAGACAAAATAGCAAAGAAGCTACAAGTTAAAACTTTCTTTTAGGATTAAAATAAGCAAAACTAACTCCACAATTCAAGCCACTAAATGTAGACTTTCAGCTATTAAGTTTACTATTTATAGAGATTTCGGATAAGTCAAAACTAACTTGGAGAATTCAGCCCAAAAAGATGGAAGAGAAAAGGTTATAAAGGACTCAACAAAATTAAGAAGTATCAATTTGAACTCGTAAGTCACCCCCTCCATGACGTACCACTAATATGAGATATTTCAAAGAATTTTAGCTTTTTTGTCTAAATAATATAATTTTAATTATAAAAAAATGTGGATAAGAACTTATCTTGACAGATATTATTGATCACATACTTGTATATTTTTAGATTTAATTTAAGTTTTATTGAAAGTTTCTAATTCCTTTATTAGGAAATTAAATGGTGGTACAAATAACTTATAACTAAACTTTTGAAAGTCAAATAAATGGTTGCTCTCCTATCTCTCCCTCTATCCTTCCAAATCCATCAATCGCATGCTCCTAGAAGCAACTCAAGCCACCTCTACCTTCGTTTCCCAAGCCAAAAGGGATGGAAAGAGCATCTTTCAACAATTATGTAGTTACAGCTGCTGGTTAAAGCAATTAAGTCAATTGTTGGATAGATCGCTATTTTGTTAATAACAATCGAACTGCTAACTGTTTAAAGCTAAATCAGTATACCATAAAAAATGAAAACAAGGAGTAATGGAGGATTAAAAAAGGCGAATCAACTTGGATTTTAAATGATCAATTTCATGGTACTGCTCTTTTCCTTGATCAACTTACCGTCAACCTGATTTTATCTCCTAAAAACCTAGATTTTTGCAAACCTCTAAAAATACCCTGCAAAAAAACTACCAGTTCCACAATATTCTGCAATATTACTACTAAGAAAATTTGGTATCATAATATAACTATATCGCGTTGTCGAGTTAATTATGGATCCAATGATCATAGGGGAATCTGATATGATCTGACGTCGAAATCGACTCAAACTTTTACCGAAGTTAGGACAAACACGAATATTTTCTTCAATAATTCAAACAACTCACACAAATACAAAGGATAAACACCTACAATTCAAGAGGTAGGCGATCTCTCCCAGTTCCTACAATTTGAGAGGTAGGAAGTCTCTCTCAAGACCTAAACCTAAGGCTCACAACTCAATCTCATGCATAAAAACCAACCCTGAACATAATAAATCTATTTATACCCAACAATAATAATAATACACGACTTAATTGCCATTAGGTGTATAAAAGACAAATTTGCCCTTAGGCTAAGTGCCCTCGTAACAAAATCCAAAACACAAAAGCTAGACCTAAGCACATATCAATATTTAAGGATCATCACTAGTGGCATCCTTTGATAGCTCATCACAATAAAACATCTTTATTAATAACATCATCAAGAAGCATGGACCAAAAGCTGAAAATATTTAGTGGAGAATAAATATGGTGTAAAAATAAAGTACTTGAGATCATATAATGAACAACATTAAAACAATAGGTAGTTCAACGAATTTGTGATCCTCACAAGAAAGAAAGACGTGAATCAGTAAGTTGTGATCCCCTCTATCGCCTTCTCCACAAGCTACGATCACGGGGAGAAAGGTTGTGATACCCTCTATCGCCTTCCCCGTGAGCTACGATCACGGGGAGAAAAGCGTGGCTCATCACCGTGAGTCGTGATCCCGTAGTAGCCCTAATGGCAACTGCTTCACGCAAATACAGAGAAAAAAGAGTTGAGTGTCGGGTCTCTGGGGGCCGCTTCCCAACCGTTGCCTTCCCAGCCAGGCCTGATCGCGATTGTACCGTAGGGTATGGTCACGAAGGCAAGTCCTGTGGGCTGCGATCAAAAGAAATGGTGAGTTTTGGGTCTTGGTTTGTCGCAATTATTCCCTCCAATCATGACGGTTTCACAAAGTGATATCAGCGAATCTTCTGTATTTCGCGATCCTTTCCCATGTTACAATCCTTCCCAGATAAAATTGCAACTATCACCAAGTCTCCGGATCCCAAACGCTATTTTCCATAAATCTTGCTCTGATACCAGTTTGATATGCTCAAGACCCAAAACAAGGTAGCAAAATCACAATGAAATAGCAAGAGATAGATGGAAAACTCAAACGAGGGCTGCTATTATCAAAAAAAAAAAATGCAAACCGGCAAGAAACAATGGTGATCTACTTTTCGAGAGGTAGATTGGCCCTCCTGCAACCCTAGATGTCGCTAGGAACACCACAAGAAAGAAACGGCAGTCAAATAAAAACATGCATAAACCTAACCCTAAACATAATAAGCATATTTATATTTAACAATAATGATAATAAAAGACTAAATTGTCCTTAGGTATACAAAAGGCGAACTTACCCTTAGACTAGGCATAGACTTAACAGATTTCTGAGCATACGAACAACAATCAAAATTAAAGAGCAAAATCAAAAAGGTTGCACGTCAAGTTTTTTGAGTTGATGCGATAAGTGATGTGGCTTTACTGAGCAATAGAAGAGCTTCTAGACTTCTGGGATATAAGCTACTTGAAGATTTGTGGACTAGCAAAGAGACTTTTCTCCTTTAAAGATTTTCGAATGTCATTTGTAGGCACATGTAAACTCTTTTGAGAATTACTTCATTCAAAAAGGAATGAATAACCTAGATTATCAATTATGGGTAGATAAAATTGGAAAGACCATCAGAATTAGAAATTTTACTTTTAATGAATTATGAAAATGAAAAAATATAGCAATTCAAAAAGACTGCACATACAAATATGTAGAGCATGCTGAGATATCTGATGCAATGTGGAAATAAGTGAATAAGAGACAAATATTGCAAAAATATAAAAAGGCGAGAACATGAATAAGAAGATCTCAACAAATGACTAAGCTTATGCAAAGATAACACCCTCCCTTTATTGCTTGTTGGTAACAAATGCTAATAAACCTCAATAAGCAATGCATGATAGATACTTAGCCGAGTGGGAGCTATCAAAGAACAAGAGGCATTGCAAAACAAGAAAAGTTTCAGGATCAAGGAAAACACAAAAGAAAAGTAAGATGTGTGAAAGCTGAATTTTATAGATTTTCAGTTAGTAATCTAAGATATTGCAATATGTCCACAACCTCCATTGAAGATTGAGAGAGGGCGTCACATCGGAATGGTTCTCCCAAAAAAGTACATCAAAATCCTAATCTCTAAGAGAGAAACTAATAAGTTGTGAAGTTTAAATTACCTATAATTATCTAGGTAATATGATCAAAGTTTGCTCCTAAATCCAAGCCCTTCAAATTTCTCTTAAATTTTAAGAAATTTTTTAAAATCTATTAGTACTTTCAAGCCCCTCAAATCTCAACAGCTCGTTCATTTGAGTTGTTATCACATCTCTGGATTTATCGACTTCCCTCAACCAATTTAATTACCAAACTATCAAATTTATGGATGGAATGGAGAAGGGAATAGGACCCGGCCTCTTGGCCATCAAGTTTCATCTTCAAGGACCGAGTATTCATATAGCCAGAAAGATGAGGATAGGAGCAAGCAGTAGATAAACATCCATCCACGAGTTTTGAACAAAGATTAGTATAGAGATCTATAATTAACTTCAAGGTTGATGTTGATAGGTGTAGGTCATAAACTTGAGTTCTTTGGTTGTGAAGCTCTGAAGACGACATTTGTGTACACCGACTGCAGCTAGCAAGATTGATTATGTGCGAAATATATTGGCATAGAAATATCGAAGAGTTGACTCTCATCCATAAAGTTAAACTTTTTAACTGCAAATAGATTTGACCACTAGTGTAATTGATCCAACATTGCCCATCCCCACCCCCATCTTAACACTCTTATAACATAATGAGTAGTAGATTGCATTTTTCCATAACTTCGCATGTCAATAACAGTAAAAAAATATACCTAAACCATTACTTTTATAATGCACATTATTTTTTGTGACAGGTCATCAATCGTTTATCTAGAATTCATCATCAGAACTAACCCAAATCAGCTGGACAGAAGATCATCTCAGGAACAAGAAAGCGTTCATTTGTAAGGCTGAATTCCTGCATCAAAGAGAACTGTGTCAATTTTTTTCTAATCAGAAAACTGTCCATTTTTGTGATAAACAGGTTTGTGTCCTACACTTTTATTCATGTCCATTCTCTTCCTATCCTCTGTTTTCTCTGTATGCGCTTGACCATCCTCTACCTGCATTCCTAACGTAGTAGAGGATCCATTAGATAGCGAGAGGAATCTGTGTGCTTCATCAAGATCTTTAACAAAACCCCTTGTATGTGTGATGCCATCGGGGAGAACATAAGTGCATCTGAAAGGATTGTCCTTCCCCGATTTCCTTAATAAGATGAAACAGGAAATAGTCACATAAGCAAGCTATGAACACAAAAAAAGACGGATGATGGGCACAAAATGCAAAACAACATATCAACTCAATGCTTACGACCCAGAAACTAAAATGCAAATATCGTGCCAAATGGGGCAATTTCATTAATCGATTACCAAAAGCTCACAATTTTATAATTTCCTCAGAACAAAATGGAAAATAAATGAAGTTCCCCGAACTAAACTAAGTAATTGGTCAACAAGAATAGCATCCAGACACAAATGAACACCAACTTCTTACCTGGCAAGTTGGAGGTCGTTTAAGACGTCAAGGGATACAAAGCAGAGCTTCTCCTTGGCGTCATCTATGATTAGGGTTTCATCCATAAGATTGATAGAACGATAGGAGACGAGCTCCTTGAGGTAATTTGTGAGTGCCTTGCCTCCGAGGTCCAGCCGCCTTACACCATAGTTCAAGGTAAAATTTTGCACCACCGGAGCAGCGTGGGTAAAGGAGAAGCCACAATCAACAACCAAACTACACTGCGCCGTCGCCGCCAACCCATCCACCGGCCGTTGGCTTGCTTCGTAGAGGTGCACGAGCGAGGGGGAGTCGGCGACGAAGAGAGATTGAAAGCCCAAGTCCTCGAAGACGACCTCATCTGTGGCACGTTGAATGGAAGGGGGGTTGAAGAGGGGCTCCACGAGAAGAAGCGAGGAGGTGGAGGGGTCGGCGCGGAGAAGAGTGCGCGTTACACGATCCCAGATCTCCTTCTGCAGATCAGGGTTGATGAGATAGCCGCGGTCGAAGGGTCGACGGAGAGAAACGGAAGTGATATCGGAGTCGTTGGCTAGAAGTTGATCGGCGACAAGCCATTTCTTGGTTGAAGCGGGGCGGCCGAGGCAGTTAGGGACGACTACTGCAGGGTCGCGGTCACCTCCGAAGCCGGCCTTGATAAGGCCGCCGCCATTGTCGAGCACTACCACACTGGTCATCTCTCTATCTCTCGGCGCCAGCCCAACAGTGGCTAAGTGCGATCTCCCTCGTCATCTCCCTCCTCCCTCGGTTGCGGAAAAATCTTCTGTCCGGACTCAATATTAACGTGCAACACTACTATTAACGTGCAACACTACTAGAATCCAGGTTGTTAGACTGAAACTGTAGATATTATTTGGAGAGTTTTGGGAGGTTATTAGAAGTTTATTAAGGAGTTATCGGGAGTATTTGGGATATTAACTCCATTAACATCGTAAAAATCTCTAAATAATTTCAATAACATCTATGGTTCCACTTCAACAACTTCTGCAATAAACTCCGCAATAACCCTAATAATCCCTACGGTTTCACTTCAATAACTTCCTGAAATAACCTCTGCAATAACCCACAATAACCATGTGATTCTACTTCAATAACCCCCTAAATTAACCACCACAATAAACCCCTAATAAACCCCTAATAACCACCTAATAGCAATTTCACTTCAATAACTTCTTAATAACCCCCGCGATTTAGCACATGTGGCGGTATATTATTGGAGTCTGCACGTAGAGCAACTTCTGGAGTCTGAACAGAAAATTTTTCCCTCTCTCCTTCTTCCTTCATCATTCTCTTAAATTTAGTAAAAAAATTTATTTTTTGACTGCGGACGTAAATTTGCTTCCATAGTCAAGTTAAAGCTTGACATGTGGCAAGTGAACCCCACATATTTTTAAAATCACCCATAATCAATATATTGTAGTGGGACACACTTGTCACGTGGCAAGTTTTCACTGGACCCAAGATACAAATTTGAGTCTGAAGTCCGGATGCAACATTCCCTCCAAATCTTGTTATATGATTCTTTCATACATCCAGAGAGTGTTAAATCATTGGCAGATTTACATACCCAACACATAATTCTTATTTATTGACATATCACACACACACACACACACACACACACACACACACATATATATAGAATTTATGAAAGAGAGGAAAAAAGTGAGAGTGTGGAATAAGTCTAGAATTTATGTAGGAAGAATCGAGAAGAGATCCTCTTTTTATTCTTATCTTTGCCCTGCTATATACAATTACAGAAATGAGGTAACGCTATGAAAATTATTCTTAATGTCATTAATGCTCTATGTAACTGTATAGATTTTATCATATGTGTATTACAATTTGAATTTCAATATTGATGATAATTAGTTAGTCGGCTAGCTTGAAGTCAACCGACTGAGGCGATAGACCAAGTGGCATATGTGTCCTCTCGAGTATGCATGAGTCGGTTGAGGTGTATGGTCGTATGGTGATCTTGCTCCGTTTTTAGCACGGTCGACTAGAGTGGTCGGTTGTGAGGTGGTCATTCGATCCAGACGTAGAGTTGATTGGTCGAACATGATCAGTCAGCTTTTTCTGTTGAGTGAATTGTAGCTCATTTACTGCTCGACCTGAGACTTATAAGGCTTATGTCTCGCCTGTCTGGCTGATTCGTCACCCAAATAACTCCCGCAATAACCTCTAATAGCCTCCGCAAATTCATTTCATTAACTCTCTGCAATAACCCCCTCAATAACCGCCAATAACTTTTGTGGTTCTACTTCAATAACCCCCTACATTAAACACCGCAATAACCCCCTAATAACCTTCACATTTTAACTTCAATAACCCTCAATAATCTTTGTTATTTGCACACGTGGCGGCATAATACTGGAATCTACACGTAGAGCTACGTCCGGAGTTCGAACAGAAAATTTTTCCCGCTCTCCCTCTCCCTTCATCATTCTCTCAAGTATAGCAAAATTTTTTGTATCTGAACTCCGGACGTAAATTTGCTTCCGAAGTCTAGTTAAAGCTTGTCAAGTGGCAAGTGGACTCCATATATCTTAAAAATCACCCCTAATCAGTGTACTACAGTGAGACCAACTTTTTACATGACAAATTTTCACTGGACCCAGGATGCAAATTTGCGTCCGGAGTCCGGATGCAACATTCTCTCCAAATCTATTTATATTAACGTTTTAAATTATTGGCAAATTTACAAAACCAGCACACAATTCTTATTTATTTACATATCTCACACATAAATTTATATATATATATATATATATATATA
>NEWO01000024.1:780172-825479 GCA_003013225.1 Phalaenopsis aphrodite | reverse complement strand
ATATATATATATATATATATATATATATATATATATATATATATATATATATATATATATATATATATATATATATATATATATATATAATTTGTCATGTTGTGAATCATGTCCTAAGAGTTATAGTTGAGTGAATGAGAGAAAAGAAGAGAGATTGTGGGATAGAGACATGTTATGTATAATTACAGAAATGAGGGAACGACTTTGAAAATTGTTCGTAATGTCATTAATGCTCCAATTAATTGTTTAGATTTTATGTCATATTTGTATGACAATTTGAATTTCAACATTGATGATAATTGACTAATCGACCAGCTTAAACTCAACCGACTGAGGCGACAGACCAAGTGACATATGTGTCCTCCAGAGTATGCGTCAGTTCACCGAGGCGTTTGGTCTTATGACGATCATACTCTATGTCTTTTGGCACGGTAGACCAGAGCGGCCAGTTGTGAGGTGGTCGTTCGGTCCGGATGCAGGGTTGGTCAGTCGAACGTGATCGGTCGGCTTTTTCTGTTGGGTGAATTGTTTCTCATTTTTTGCTCGACTTGAGACTTATGGTCCCAATTTTTTATATGTAAGGATTTATGAAGTTGACATCACTATGACGCCAAAAACTTAATCCGTGTAATAAAAGTAAGTTGTGTGTATATGCAATTATTAATGAGATTCTACGCAAGTATACGCATCGTTATCAAGTAATAATGAACTTTTTATTTAATCCCCAAATATTGATCCCACGGGGAAGTTTGAAATTTGCAATGATAAATTTTACTAGGAAATTAACAGAAAGTCAAACGAAATTATTGTCACTAATTTCGAATATTTAGATAAAAACTAAATTACTTAACTATTAGCAAAATAGAAATACAAGATTTAAACAGTAAATACTAACCTACTAACTATGTTTATGTAATGAAGATTTCTTATGTGAAAAAACATCATTCTCATTACAATGAGGTTTTGGTGAAATGAGATGAGATAAATGTTTATAATATATATTGTGTCAAATAGGAGCAGTTTTCATTCTCTACCCTGATACAGTGTATAGAAAATCATTAGTTAATCCCAGGTTTAGTCCATAAATCTGTGACTAAGCTAAGAGGATACCGACTCCCACTTCCTTTCACCTGAAGGATAACTCTCGCTTTAGTTTTTAAGCACTCAGACCGAATTAGGGATTTTTTTATGTCACCCTAAAGATTCTCCAATTTTACACCCAACAAAGAATATTTCCCTATTTATTTGCACTTAATTTCATGAACGAATTTCTCCTCCATGAAATCAAACGTGATCATCACTATGTTGTAGAACTCATACTCCATCTCCCGGATCATATGTTTCACAACACATTTTAATAATTCAATTGGTCAGATCGAAAAGTAAATTAAGTTCGGAGTTGAAAAATCATCACAATTTATTTTATATTTTGATATTGGCACATCTATGTTATCTCTTCATTTCACCATATCTCAGAATAGGGAGAAAGATAGAGGAAACTACTCAGACTTCATGAGAAAGATACAACAAAACACAAATTTAATATATAAAAGAAAGTTCATGCAACACTAATAAACAAACAACACTTATCTTAACTCTTTCTCAAAGCAAATCTCTTGTGTTCTTTCCTTAGAAATGTAGGAAGAAGATATCTCTCACTTTTCCCCTTCTCCAACACTCTTACAGAAAGAGTCACACTTAATTTCACCACACTCAAAATTTATAAAAGAAAACTCAATAATTGACTCCAATGTGGTGGTGGAGTGAAAATGGATGATGAAAAATGGTGAAAAAGGAGCGTAGTGGAACATTGTGGAGCGAAAAGGAATGTGAAGGAGTGAAGTAGTCAAGGAGTCAAGGAGTGAATGAGTCTATTTCCTGATGAATTTCAGCCCCAAATAAAGCTAAGGGTCGGTTTTCCAAGAGGTGCCTCCAAAATCTCTTCAAAAATCATCCAAATACATCGAATCTTCTATAAACAGGGGTTGAATAGACATTGGCGCCGTCGGCGCCAGTGTCCCACAATTTAATTCGCTGCTCTCTATTTAAAGGCATCGTCGGTGCTGAGAAAAATTCTTAGTTTGTTTTGTAGGTCTGCGCGGTCGGTGCTGCCCTTGGCAGGGTTGGCGCTAAGTACTTCTTCAAAAAAGTCATTTTGACTCTAAATTTCATCATTTGTGTTTCATTTTTGCTTTAAGTCCTAAAACATCAAAATACCTTCCATTAAAGTGCAATATCACCAAAAATAAGTATAAAATATGGGTCTAAAAATGCATATATTTTTGGTGTATCAAAATCCCCCAAACTTACATGTTTCTTGTCCTCAAGTAACTCATCTACTACATAAAATTATGACTTATGGTAAAGAATTTAACTTCTAGATTTCCATATTTTAGTTCTCTAAACATAATAGTATAACTTAAGAAAAATTCAAAACAACTCCAGTTAATACTAAAAGTGTAAGGATATTCAACAATTAAGTCTAAGATTTCTGATCCTCTATTTCTTTCAAGAAAAATTGCAATTTTTCATATTAAAGTCACTTAGAATATTCATATGCGAAAGAACTTCATAAAACTTTACTAATAATTAAGCTAATATTCAAATAAAAAGTTTAGAAAAAGTGTCCAAGTCTTTTTCCTTAAGTTGATTCAAGTGAAGCCAATTTTTAATTAGGCATCTCCTCAAGCTTCTCCCCACATTTTTTTCTTTTTTTTTTCTTTTAAGGATCATTTTTTTAACCCCTTTTTCATGTCTTTCTCTCTTTTTTTATGTGAAGATTATTATATCTGAATAGCCTCTAATGATTTTGAACTTCACTATCCTCTTTTTAAAGTTAAAAACTTTTTACATTTCTTCACTTAACAAATTTATATTAACTTAAAGATTTTATAAAGTTTAATTCTTTCTTTTTACATGAATTTTTTAAGATTTTTAATACTTCAAAAATACAAATTTCTTTACTTAAAATAGAAAACCATAGTCTTATTCTCTTTTACCAAATATCTTATTCTCTAGAATTAACGTTTATTATTGAAAATTTTTACTTAAATTTACTATATATTTAGAAACATAAATATAGTTATCTAAAGTTAACTCATAATACCAAAGATCATATTAAATTTAAAATTTTGAAAATATAGTTAAATGAGGACAAAAAAAATTAAGTTTTTTCTTCTTTCTTTTTTTTTTTAAAAAAGGTAATTTTTCTCCCCCTCCCCCTCCCCCCCAAACTTAAATTTTGAAAAGACTTAGCATGAAGAACTTAAAAATAAAGGGTGAAAGAAAACATTAAATACATAAAGAAAATACATACCTGTTGAAGGTTCTGATTTTTTAAAATAAATTCTGAAATACTACAGGTGCTAATATGAAAAATTATAAGGATTAAAACATTAAATTGCACATAATACATATCAAATCTGCTGAGAAAGAGTTAATTACAATACATATAACAAAATGCTGAAACTAACAACAGAACTAAACTAAATTCTAGAAATGAAAATAGTTTTACAAATTACAATTTCACATTACAACATAGCAACAGTCTCAAAATCTAATAAGCAGTAACAACAATATCATAAAACACATAACACAGTCACAAAGTACAATCACATACAAACTAACAAAAAGATCACCAGTCATCATCATCTTCTTCATCAACATCCTCTTTTGCTACTGATATGGAGTATAAACAGGGTGAATAGGGAACTTAACTGAATGATCACCCCTCAGTTATCTCACTAAAGCATCATCATAAGCAGCATCATATTCAAACTTATGCCGAATCAAGTCATCTGTATGAGCATTTATGGCATCCATGTTATGTAATTTATGTCCCATCCTCAAAATATCCCCTGCTGAATCATCATCTGGTCCAATAGTTCCCCATTACTGGGGTCACTAGAAATAGGCTCACTAAAAGTTGGGGTCCTAGAAGTAGAAGGAATATCTCTGCCCTTACTTTCAGATCTACAATCAACATGAGACTCATAAGTCTTAATGTTTACAGGCCCAATAGGTCTTTGAGGCTCAATCCTCTCCTCATCTGGTCTGAAATCAACTCCTGCTTGCTCACAAAGTGTGTAAATAAGAGCAGGGTGAGACAATTCACCAGTAGTCCCTCTCAGAGCAATAGATCGAGTGTTCATATAAATAATAGAGCCTACATTTATGTTATCACTTGTTGAATACAGAAGTTTAGGATGGCTATATCGTTGGTCACCTCACTATGATGGTTTTTTGGAATCATTCTCCCAGAAATAAAATAATGTTAGACCTAAGATACTACATTTATCATAGAAAGGGGAAAGTTGACTTTAACTCCATTCTTTACTTTTCAAGCCCCTTTCTCACTAGTCAGAAAAGAAATTACCTCATCTAAGGCCTCATTTGTAGTAGAAAATGAATGATACTGACATCTATAAACATCATCTAACTGATAAAACTCATTTATTTTTCTTGGAATAAACTTCACCCTTTTTCCACGAACAAAAACAAAATCATCAGAAGCCTCCAGAAAGTTGGCATAAAATTACATAACTATCCCAACTATCGCATCAGCAGTAAAATAGCAGAAGCTTTCCCACTGCCGAGCGATAATTAATCGTTCAACTTCTCCTCCAAAATTTTTAAAACCACGATCTGAAATCACTTTTTTATTTTCACGAAGACTATGAAATCGATCACTAGCTTTATAGCTAACAAATTTTTGCTCGTCATATTCTATTTTTCTTTTGCTCACTCTAAGTGTCATAGAAAATCTAAGAAAAAATTGATTAAAATCCGAATAAATTCTAAAATTCCAAAAATCAAAATGTAAAGCACTTTAAACTTAAATCCACTAAGTAAGAGCTCTTCACCAAAGTATTTTCTCAAAATCTCTCAAAAAAAATCCAAAACTTTTGGATCTAGGTAATGTGAGAAAAACCCTTGGTAAAAATAACAAATTTTTAGTTTAAAGTGTAGCTCTTACCTAGAGAAGATGAAATCTGAAGTTCTTTTGCCTCTAAATCGTCTCCAATCTCGAGGGGTAAAAATGGAGGGTTGCAGTGAAAATCACAAATTATGGGGATAAGGGCTGCTCTTGGGTCAAAGGCGCTAACGACACTGAAGGCCCGAAATTCAATTTTTGATTTTTTCAAATTTTCAATTTCCTTTCAATTTACTCCAAAGTTTTTTTAGTATTTTTAAACGCAAATTTTTATCTAACAATAATTCACAAATAATCATTTTCACAAACAATAATAAACTAACTTTTATATATGAAAATACACTTTTTACAAACTCATTTTTCAAATTAAACATTCACACTCATTAAGCAATCTAAGTATAAATCAGTGTTGAAATCAAGCCACAACATTAAACGCTGACACAAAATTATACACATAATAAAACTTCAGAATTCTAAAGCAAAACAAACCAAACCAAATCCAATCCACAAAATTACATTAAATACATAAATATTCTTAAACAAATATAGAATCCAGAGTCTTCAATTATTCTGCCTCTTCTTCAGTGATTTCTCCTCCTCTAATATCTCTCATGGATTGGTAATAAACATATATGCTATAGAATGATCGGTACGGGAATTGATCTGTCGAATTTTCTTTGACCCGCCCATTTTCTTTAAACATCTGAACTAATCCTTCTTCAAAAGTTCCAGTATGATCAAAATTTTCTTTCATTCTCCAATCTAGGTGATCAAAAAGGTACTTAAGATCTCCCACTACATTCATAATACTCTGAAGTTCCCTTTCAATTTTCTTCAATTTCTTCTCAAAAGCAAGTGAACTTCCAACTGTTTGTAGTATTAATGGAGTTGAAGCATGTGAAGAATGATTTATAATAGCATTTACTGCTTCAATTCCATTTTCAACATAATTATCATCAATAGGGATCATAGGCTCCCAAGATAGTAAAACTTTTTCCCAACTTTCATATGGCACTTGGGATTGACTGCAAATCAAAAAAATTATAAAAGGATGCTCAAGTCCATAAATTCGTTTGAACCGTCAAGGCAGTTTTTAGGAATTTAAAAACACCTCCCGACGGTTATTACAGAGTGAAATCCCACCAAAATCAGCCAAAATTCGTCTGAACCGTCAAACCGCTCTCGGCGCCGTCGACGCCCCCGATTGGCGTTATCGGCGCCAGTGGCCAAAATTTGCGACTTTCATTTTCGTTCATATTAATTTCAAATTTTCCTCCAATACCAATATTTGACTTAATTTATAATAAATGCAATTGTGTAGGATTATTATCACTTATCAAACAAAGTAGTAATACATAAACATATATGTGTGGGTTGTCTCCCACAAAACGTTTGGTTTATTGTCGTCAGCTAGTCATACCATTTGTTTAGTTGAGTTGACTTAATATTAAAACTTCTTTAAATTGTGGTGTGTACCTTTCATAATAGTTTTTCAAACGATGCCCATTGATTTTAAATATCTTTTCAGTGTTAGGATCTTTAATAACAACAGTTCCATAATGATAGACTTTAATCACTTTAAATGGTCCTAACCATCTAGATTTCAGTTTTCTTGGAAATAATCTCAAGCTTGTATTATACAATAGAACTTCTTTTCCATGTTCGAATTTCTTCTTAATAATCTTCCGATCATGTCATATTTTCATTTTCTCTTCATAGATTTTTGCATTATCATGTGCTTCATTTCTTATTTCCTCAAGTTCATTGAGTTGCAATAATCTTTTATCACTAGCATCTTTTAGATTAAAATTAAATTCCTTAATAGCCCAAAATGCTTTATATTCCAATTCTACTGGTAAGTGACATGTTTTACCAAAAAATCAATCTGCATTGAGACATACTTATATGAGTCTTACAAGCAGTTTTGTATGCCCATAATGTAGTATCTAGTCTAGCAGACCAATCCAATTTATAAGGATTTACAGTTTTTTCTAAAATGTGTTTAATTTCATGATTTGATAACTCTACTAGACCGGTAGTCTGAGGATGATAAGCAGTAGAGAATATATGCATAATATCATATTTCTTAATCAATTTTTCGATTCTTTTGTTCCTGAAATAAGATCCTCCATCAGTAATAATTACTCTCGGCATTCCATATCTTGTAAAAATATTTTTAATTAAAAATTTAGAAACACTCCGAGCATCACATCTGGGTACAGTAATGGCTTTAATCTATTAGGATATATAATCAACAACAAGTAATATATATAAGTTTTCAAATGAAGGCATAAGTGGTCTCATAAAATCTAATCCCCACACATCAAAAATTTCAACTTCTAATGTGTAATTTAGAGACATTTCATTTCTTCTACAAATATTTCCTACTTGTTAACATCTATCGCATGTTTTAATATTTTCATTAACATCTCTAAAAATAGTAGGCCAATAAAATTCAGCTTTCAAAATTTTATATGTAGTTCTATTTGTTCCAAAACGTCATCTAAATTCAGAATCATAATATCTTTCAATTATCTGTTGAGTTTCTTCATAAGACACACATCTTCTATTAATCAGATTGTTATATTATTTATATAAATATGGGTCATCCCAAAAATAGTCTTTTGAATCATATATAAATTTCTTTAATTGTGAATTTTTTATATCATGTGGTAAAATATCACTTACAATATAATCTACTATATCAACATACCACGGTACATCCATTTCATCAATACTATATAATTGTTCATCAGGGAAATTTTCTAAAATTTCATTTGCAAAATTAGTTAATATTTCTATTTCTTATCTAGACAAATGATTAACAATTTGATTATCATTTCCATTTCTAACAACTACGTAAAATCAAACTCTTGCAATAGAAATATCCATCTAATTAATCTTGGTTTAGCATCCTTCTTTTGCATGAAGTATTTAATAACAGAATGATCTGTATGCACTATACATTTAGTTCCAATTAAATAAGGTCTAAAATTATCAAAGGCATAACAATAGCTAATAACTCTCTTTCAGTAGTAATATAATTAATTTGAGCATCATTTAAAGTCTTACTAGCATAATATATAACTTTAAAAACTTTTTCGTGCATTTGTCCTAATACAACCCCAATAGCATAATCACTAGCATCACACATTGTTTCAAAGTTATATGTTAGTTAGGTGGTACTATTATAGGTGTAGTGACTAATTTTCTCTTTAATAATTCAAATGCTTTTATGCATTCCTCATCAAAATCAAATTTTGTATCTTTTTTCTAAAAATTGGCATAGCGGCTTAGTTATTTTTGAAATATTTTTATGCAGCGCCTGTAAAAATCAGCATGTCCTAAAAAACTTCTCACCCCTTTAACACTAGCAGGAGGTGGTAACTTTTCAATAACTTGAATTGTTTGTAGGATCTACATCCATGCCATTTTCAAAAATTTTATGCCCAAGTATAATACCTCCTACAACCATAAATTGACATTTTTCTCAATTTAACACTAGGTTGCTTTTTTCACATACTTCCAGAACTTTTTCTAAATTATTAAGACATAACTCAAATGAAGTCCCAAATATAGAAAAATCATTCATAAACACTTTCATTTCATGTTCTATAAAATTACTAAAAATTGACATCATGCATCTTTGAAATGTTGCATGTGCATTACATAGTTCAAAAGACATTCTATGAAAAACAAATGTTTTATATGGGCTTATAAATGTTGTTTTCTCTTGATCCTCTGGAGCAATTGAAATTTGGTGATAACAGGTATATCCATCTAAAAAGCAATAATATTTATTCCCAGTCAATCTATCCAACATTTGGTCTAGAAAGAGTAAAGGAAAGTGATCTTTTCTGATGATCATATTTAATTTTCTATAATCAATGCAAATTCGTCAATCAGTTACTTTTCTTATTAGTATTAATTCATTTTTCTCGTTTTCTTCAACAGTCACTCCTCCTTTCTTTGGAACACAGTGAATTGGGCTTATCCAAGCACTATCTGAAATATGATATATAATTCCAGCATCTAACCATTTAAAATCTCTTTTTTAATAACTTTTTTTATTATTGGGTTTAGTCTTCTTTGAGGATCAGCATTAGGTTCATATTGCTCATCTAATAAAATTCTGTGCATACAAATTGAAGGATTAATTCCTTTAATTTCTACTAAAGTCCATCCAAAAACCTTTTTATACCTTTTCAACATTTCTATCAACTTCTATTCTTGAATTTCAGTTAACTCAGAAGGTATAATAACAGGTAATATAGATGACTCTCATAAAAATACATACTTTAAATGGGTAGGTAATATCTTTAATTCAAGTTCAGATGGTTTAATACTTGAAGGAATAAGATTTTTAATATCGTTTTCCAACAAGTCTAACATTTCAAATTTGCCCTGAATATAATCCAAATCTACTTCTTTTATTTCATCTTCATTCTAAAAAAATTCTCCTTGCTTTAATTTATTTTTGAACTCATTCTTAAATTGTTCATTACTAAGATAATCAGCCACTTCTATCCTGAAACATTCACTATCTTTTTCTATTGCAGGATATTTCATAGCTTCTGCTATATTAAATTTCACTTCTGAATCATTAACTCTCATTATTAATTCTCATTTTTGCACATCTATTACAACTCTTTCTGTTGCAAGAAATGGTCTCCCTAAGATAATAGGAATCTTTTTATCTTCCTCCATATCCAATACTATAAAGTCTACAAGGAAAATAATTTATCCACTTTTACTACTACATCCTCTATAACTCCTTTTGAATAAGTTATTAATCGATCAGCTAACTGAAGGGTTACAGTAGTAGGGTAAATTTCTCCTAAATCTAAACGTTTAAAGATCGATAAAGACATAAGATTGATACTCGCTCCTAAATCACATAAAGTTTTTTCATAAAACTTTTCACTAATTGCACAAGTTATAGTAAAGCTACCGGGATCTTTTAATTTTTCAAGAAGCTTTTTCTGAATAATAGCACTACTCTCTTCACTGAGTGCATCGGTCTCATGATTTGTAAACTTCCTTTTCTTATTTAGTACATCCTTCATAAATTTCACATAACTAAGCATTTGTTCCAAAGCTTCAACAAAAGGAATATTTATCGTTAACTTCTTAAGGATTTCCAAAAATTTTGTAAATTATTTATCTTTATTCTTCTGTTTCAGTCTTTAAGGAAATAGAGGAAATGGTTTTGCTAAAGGAGCCTGTATTTGTTCATTTTCATGTTGATCATTTTCCATTTCTTCCTTCTCTTCATCAACTTCAGTTTCTCTTTGGATCCCTGTTTCAACTTATTTTCCACTTCGTAATTGAATATCTTTAATTTGCTCTTTATTTTGATCTTTTGGATTAACTTCCACAGTACTCGGAAGAATTCCAGAAGGTCTGTTACTAAGTGCAGTAGCAATATGTCCTAACTGATTTTCAATATTTCTAATAGCATCCCCTTGATTCTATATTTGATTTCTCATATTCAACATCACTTCTTCCATCGTCAACTTCTTTTACTTAACTTGTGCATTAGGGTTAGAGTTAAATCCCGAAGGATAATCAGGTCGATAATTAGGATTTCCTTGATTGTTCAGATTTCTGGATGGATTCACCGAATTGTTATAACTATTCCAACTAAAATTAGAGTGATTTTTCCATCCAAGGTTAAAATAGTTAGAATATGGATTGCTATTTCGATTATTTATAGAGTTTAAACTTTCATAAGATGATTGAGTATCAATAATCTGTCATAGTGAATTTTCCTCTAATACTAGGGGTATTTGAGAATAGTTCACTCTCATTTGATCAATCTTTTTAGAAATAACAGCAATTTAAGTGTCAAAATAGACATTGCATCAGAATCATGAATATTGACTACTCTCTTAGGATTTACCCTTTTAGAGGGCCGTTGAAAAATGTTAGTAGTCATTTCTTCAATTAAAGAATATGCTTCATCAAAAGGTTTTGATATTAATGATCCACCCGCAGCAGTATCTATAATAGATCTAAGTGATCCTACTAATCCATTGAAAAATGTTTGAATTATAAATCAATCTGGTAATGCATGGTGTGGACATTTGCTAGGAAGATCATTAAATCTTTCACAGGCTTCATATATTGATTCCCATTCAAACTAGCAAAAAGATGTAATATCATTTCTAAGCTTAGCGGTTTTCGAGAGTGGAAAATATTTAGCCAAGAATTTTTGTGATAGTTCTCCCAAAGTTCTAATAGCCAGGTGCTAATGAATTTAACCAAGTATTGGCTTTATCTCTTAATGAAAAAAGAAAAAGTCTAAGCCTAACAACATCATTAGACACTCCGTCATATTTAAATGTAGCACAAATTTCAAGAAAACTAGCAAGATGTAAGTTAGGATCTTCAGTAGGTGATCCTCCAGACTCATTATTTGTATCATTTGGATAATAGCAGGTTTAAGCTCAAATGAATTAGCAGTAACATCAGAATTTTGAATAGTCAAGTGAAGTTCATCTCCTGTCGGATTTGCATAATCTTTTAAAGGTCTTTGTCGATTCTCATTTATTGGATTATCTATGTTATTTACCATTTCTTTTAAATTTTTAATTTCTCTTTGTTGTTTTTAAATTTTTCTAATAGTACGTTCTAATTCTGAATCGTAAGGTAATAAACTTTCAGATCCAATATTTCGCATAAATAAATAAAGTAAGCAAAGTAAAATTCTAAAAGATAAACACTCTTAAATAAAAATATATTTCTTTTTGGATTTTGGATTTTTTATATTTTTTTATTTTTATGGTATATATATTATCTTTAAATTTCCTAATTTATAAAAACTATTTAATTTAACCGTTACCTTACCCGGCAATGGGGCCAAAAACTTGATCCCGATTTTTTATATGTGAGGATTTATGAAGTTGACACCACTACGGCACCAAAAACTTGATCCATGGACTAAAAATAAGAGGTGTAAAATATATATAAGTATAGGTAATTATTAATGGGATTTTACACAAGTATACATATCTTTATCAAGTAATAATGGACTTTCTATTTAAGCCCCAAATATCGATCCCACAGAGAAGGTTTAAATTTGCAATGATAAATTTTACTAGGAAATTCACAGAAAGTCAAATGAAATTATTGTCACTAATTTCAAATGTTGAGATAAAAACTAAATTACTTAACTATTAGCAAAACATAAATGCAAGATTTAAATAGCAACTACTAATCTACCAACTATGTTTATGTAATGAAGATTTCTTATGTGAAAAAGCATCCTTCCCACTACAATGAGGTTTTGGTCAAATGAGATGAGATAAATATTTATAATATGTATTGTGTCAAATAGGAGTAGTTTTCATTTTCTACCCTGATACAATGCATAGAAAATCATTGACTAATTTCAGGTTTAGTCCCAAAATCTGTGGCTAGGCTATGAGGATACCGGGTCCCACTCCAAAGTTCTCAGTTCCCTTCACCTGAAGGCTAACTCTCGCTTTAGTTTTTAAGCACTAAGACCAAATTATGATTTTTAGTCTGTCACCCTAAAGATTCTCCAATTCTTCAACCAACAAAGAAAATTCCCCTATTTATTTGTAATTAATTTCATGAACAAATTTCTCCTCCATGAAATCAAATGTGATCCTCACTCTGTTGTAGAACTCATACTATATTTTCCGGATCATAAGTTTCACAACACATTTTAACAATTCAATTGACCAGATCGAAAAGTAAATTGAAAAATCATCACAATTTATTTTATATTTTAATATTGGCACATTCATGTTATCTCTTCATTTCAATATATCTCAGAGTAGGGAGAAAGGTAGAGGTCTCAGAGTAGGAAGAAGGGTTGAGGAAACTACTCAGACTTCATGAGAAATATACAACAAAACACAAATTTCATATAAAAAATAAAGTTCATACAACACTAATAAACAAATAACACTTATCTGAATCTTTTTCTCAAAGCAAATCCCTTGTAGTCTTTCCTTAGAAATGCAGGAAGAAGATATCTCTCACTTTTCCCCTTCTCCAACACTCTTACAGAAAGTTTCACACGCAATCTCACCACACGAACTCTAAATTATAAAAGAAAACTCACTAATTGACTCTAATATGGTGGTGGAGTGAAAATAGATTATGAAGATTGACGAAAAAGGAATGTGGTGAAACGTTGTGGAGCGAAAAGGAACATGGAGGAGTGGAGTCAAGGAGTGAAGGAGTCTATTTCTTGATGAATTTTGGCCCCAAATAGAGCCTAGGTTCGGTTCTCCAAGAGGTGCCTCCAAAATCTCTTCAAAAATTGTCCAAATACATCAAATCTTCTAGAAAGAGGGGCTGAACCGACATTGGCGCTGCGACCCTAGTGTCCCGCAATTTAATTCACTGCTCTCTATATAAAGGTGTCGTCGACGCTCTTCTGGCGTCGTCGGCGCTGAGTATTTCTTCAGAAACGTCATTTTGACTCGAAATTCTATCATTTTTGTTTCCTTTCTGTTTTAAGTCATAAAAATCAATAACCTGCAAGAAAATATCAAAATTTCTTCCATTAAAGTGCAATATCACCAAAAATAAGTATAAAATATGGGTCTAAAAATTCATATTTTTTTGGTGTATCAACTTACAACACTTATGTCTTGCAGTCTGGTGGATTCGTCGCCCAAATAACCCCCCAAAAATCCCCAAATAATTCCCAATAACATCCGCAGTTTTGCTTCAATAACTCCCTGCAATAACCCTTGATATCCTCTGTGGTTCTACTTCAATAACCCCCTACATTAAGCCCTGCAATAACCCTTTAATAACCTTCGCAGTTTCACTTCAATAACCCCCAATAATCTTCGCGATTTAGCACCTGTGGTGACATATTACTTGAGTCTGCACGTAGAGCTACGTCCGGAGTCCGAACATAAAAGTTTTCCCTCCCTCCCTCTCCCTTCATCATTCTCTCAAATCTAGCAAAAATTTTTGTATCTGAACTCCGAACATAAATTTGCTTTTGGAGTCCAGTTAAAACTTGTCATATGGCAAGTGGTCCCAACATATTTTATAAAATCACCCCTAATCAGTGTACTAAAATGGGTCCCACTTGCCATGTGACAAGTTTTCACTAGACCCCGATAGGGCTGTAAATGAGTCGAGCTTGAGCGAGCTCAGGCTTGGCTCGTGTTCGGCTTGTTCGAAACTGCTCGTGTTCTAAGGTTTATGGGTCCCTAAACTCTAATATTCCAGGAGTAGAGCGTGAAACTTCCGCAAGCAATAGTTTCTCCTCTCTGTCTCCAATAGCTCCTTATTACAGGAGAAGTTCAGAAGAGAGCGGGAGACAGGGGAAGTCCCCAAACCTTTTTTGGTTCGGTTGCATTTTGCTTCAAATTTGTACTAGGCAAGCTCATGGATGCAAAAGATATTGGAATGAGGTCAAGTGACGAGAACGTGGAACAAAGCTGGGATTCTTGGAGAGGTGAAGCAAGATGACTTCCCGCACGCTTTTTAGGTCGTGGGCCACCCTTCATGGCGGATGTGATGGTCCATGCGTGAAGTATTGGTCCAGCGTATTCCTAGGGAGGATCACATCCGCCTGGCGGTCATTTCTAGAGAGATAAAATTGTAGTGTTCTCTCTCGCTGACAGTGACAGCCCAACTGTCTTCTCATCTTCTCGATGGCAGTTGCCAGAGTTATTGCTAAAAAAATGATGTTTAAAAGAGTCGAGCTTCTAGCAACCCATGTAGAGCTTCGCATCTTTGAAGTTATTTTCTAAGTTAAAAGGTGTAAAAGGTTGTTCCTGGTATCTTTGTCAATCGGAAGTGTTTTCTATCTCTTAATTGGAATGATTTTTTTTTAATTTCAGACCTAATTCGTTTTCCTTGCACTTTATTTTTGTAGCTCCTTATCTGCGTTATTGTTATTTAGTTGTCGACTAGTCAATTGTGTTTGTTTCATCACTTTTATCTCGAGTTTGATTGGTAAGGATACTTGTTCAACGGGATTCAACCAGGCAAAATTCCCTGAGTCTCGAGACCACTTCGCACTTGATGCCTTCATTAAAGATGCATTAAAGGTTGCTTGATGGGTTTGCTTTTTCTCTTTTTTGGGGAATGAAATATTGTGATATCTGATCAATGCATTGAGTTTGCGAATTTTCGTTAGATGGACCCCCTCCCCCTAACATTGAACTTGTCCTTCCTATATAAAAGGAGGAGAGGTTCACCTTGTCCTTTAGTTTTCAACATGAGTGTCGGACTCGTAAGGGTGGAGAGCTATCAGACGACTCTTTACACAGTCACTAGTGGAGGAGATCCTCTATTGATGCATGTTTTGAGACCAGAGCCCTCATTTTAACCATTTTCTGCAAGTCGTGCATCGAAAGTGAGGGTTTTTTGTGGGTTGGACACTGAACATCAGTTGAGTTGAGTCAGATGCCCGAGCAGAGATCTTTCCCGTGAATGGGCGGGATGGAATTCGGAAGGGGTTCTAAACTAATCTTCTCAAAAGGAAAATGTGTTCGTTCGGTCGTTGCTATCGGTTGTGTGTGTTTTCTTATGTCTCTCAGTGCCTCCTGCCCAGGATTCTGAGAGAAAAACATAACACCTCTGGTGGCAACACATTTCTCTCCCTCTCATTCTGGCTATCTATGATCGTGTTACATAGTCAGAACCCTGCAGGAGTGTGTGCATGGATTCCTTTCGCTCACGATTGCATTCTGCTTTCCAAGTTTATGCTTCAAAGCATGAATAAATTCTTAGGCCCAATTGGAAGGGACTTGAGATGGACCTCTGGGAGAGAGACGATTGTTCGGATAGTGTTTTTCCTGCCCCCTTATTTCCCATATGAACTAAGGGGGGGATGGGGGAGTTGGGCGCCCTGAGCATTCACGTTGAAGGCTTTTTTTTGTGTCCAGAATGTTAGGGCATTCAGTTCCTTTAGCGATATTCTATACACAAGGGAAGGTTGTTGTGAAGAGAGTGGGTCAAATTGGATTCATTTAAGAGAGCCAGTCAGATCCATCCATCCTCTTCACCGTGATGACGCTCTCAGTAGAGGGGTATGCTTGTCTTCGAAATAACAAGGTTCTCTCTCCTTAGGTATGTCGGTCGTTACTCATACTATGAAATGATCATCCCTTCTAAAGGTTAGTCATAGTTTAAAGAGTTGTAAAGAGTGTAAATTGTACCTTAGTCGGTCGAAGTGCTTTGTATCTTCTTATTGGATTGAATAAAAATTATGTTTTACCTTATGTTCGTCTTTGCTTCTTTTTCTGTATATATATATATATATATATATATATATATATATATATATATATATATATATCACACACACACACACACACACATATATGATGTCGAATGGTTGACCTCATGACACTTTAATCATTCTGACATCTCTCGCTTAATCGACTCGTTCTCATTGGTCGATGAAAACGACAGCCTAATGCATTTTCAAGTTTTTGAAAGCTGACTTGTCACTCAGTCAATCCAACCGAGTTCCCGAAGCGTTAAGAGGACCGGTGGGTTATTTGTGTAAGATCAGATGAGAATACAATATTTCATTAATAAATTTTAATTACATATTGGTTGACGACACCCCCTTTTTCCTACGTATATATAAGATTTTTTTAAAGGGAAAAATCACTTCAAATTGTCCCCACTCCAAGTTCTTGGGAATTCTTTTTCGACGTATGTTTTGAGTTTGCAGGCTCCCAACAAAACTTTCTGGCTGATTATGTACGGTCCACTGCACTATGGTCGTGATTGCTAACCACATGTACGTGAGTTGTTGTATCGATCTTCTTTAGGACTAGGTCGCTGGGGACAAAGTTCTTCTCCCGAACATGTTTGTCGAAGTAGCGGACGATTCGACTCTTAATCTCCTTATGTCGGAGTGTTGTATTGGTTTGCATCTCCTCTTGTATGTTCGGGTGCTAACATTGCCCCCTCGATATTATCTTGCAGCCATTTGACGGCAATGATGATCATACTCGACTGGTAGTACTACCTTCATTCTGTATGTCAACATGATTGGGTATGGCCTGTAGTTGACGATGACATTGTGTGGATTGCCAAAGCACTGATGGTAATTGTTCTGCTCAACTTCTCTTGGCTCCTACGACCTTTTTCTTTAATAGGTTTAGAATGAGATTGTTAGCTGCCTCAGCTTACCCATTTGTTCTAGGGTGAGGGACTGAAGCAAACTTCAGATCAATGTTGTGTTTTGTGCATAAGCCTTTCACATGTTGATCTGTAAATTGGGTCCCATTATAGGTAATAATCACGAGCGGAAACCCATATCTGCAGATCAGGGTGGAACTTGGATCATATGAAATTCCTGACTGCCTCTGCGTTGATCCAAGCAAGGGGCTTTGCTTCAACCCATTTCAGAAAATAGTCAACCACCACCAGGAGGAACTTCCTAATAGTCGTTTAATGCACCACTTAAATGCCACCAAATATAGGTTGCTCACAAGAAAAGTTATAGGAAAAGGACATCACTCTAATTGATGGTGCAACATATAGAAAAATACTAATCCTATCATTTGGAGCTTCGAGTTTTCAAAACCATTAATTTGTTTAAATTAATTGGAATGAAACTCGTTCAGTGCTAGATTTGTTCCACTTTAACATAAAGACTACCCTTCTACAGATACTAACTAATTATCTTATTAGTATGTGCTACTCAACCTTCTGATTTATTATATTATGACATGTTAAGCAAACATTATTTGGTTTATATTAAAATAATATTTTCATGTAATTATTGATGAACTATATGTTATTTACATACACATATTCTGATTTATATTATTTTGTGTAATATTTTTAAATTATTTGTTATGATATTTAAATTATAGGTGAGTATAGGTGCCAATACCATAATTGATACAAAATTTAAAATTCTTATCAGTTCTAAATGTTTAAGCCCACCTACTCACACACACACACACACACATAGATCCATATTTGTTTATCCATTAATTACAACAAAATCTTGCTTATTGTTGAGGAAAATAGAAAACAAAGAAGAATAGAGAATAGAGGGAGTGTAGGAAGGGAAAAAAAAACACTATAAAGCTCAATGGTTCAGTAATAGAGGGAGTGTAGGAAGAAAAAATAAGCACTATAAAGCTTGATGACTCAGTAATTGAGTTATATTTTAAGTTGATTAAGTGTAATCTTGATTTTCCCTCTAACTCTCTACTTATAGATGAGGTCCCTATTTGAGTGCAACAAAAAAATGGCTACATAAAGAGCTACATACAAGTGGAAATACAAAAAAAAAATTGAGTTTTTTTAAGTTGGTTAAGTGTAATGATAGTTTTCCCTCTAACTCTCAATTTATAGGTGAGGTCCTTATTTGAGTGCAACAAAGAAGGCTACAAAATGAGCTAGATACATGTAGAAGTACAGATAATTTTGAGTTAATTTAAACTGGTAAGTGTAATACTTGTCTTTCTTATGACTCCCTATTCGTAGGCGAGGTAGGCGAGGTCGCTCTTGGAGTGCGACCAAAAAAGGCTACATAATGAGCTATATACATGCAGAAGTATAAAGCACAACCAATCGATTGCTCATTGTAAGATGCCAAAAAGCACATAGCCTCCTGAGAACTTAGACTAGTGCTCAGCAAGCAAGTTAAGAGAGAGTTGATTGTTTCTCTTGTGTAAGCCACCCACTTGCTCTTGGGCTTGAGCGACTGAGCCTGGATGGTCCAACAAATTTGGCACATACTTGGCAAGTAGGCCATGAGCCGGACGACCAAGTCTTCCTTGAACCTAGCCAACTAGTGTTCAAGCCTGACCACTAAAAACTCAATCTTTAGCTCAAGTTTCTATTGAACCTAGCTGCTAATTCAATCTCGACTTTCATATAAAGACTATACGATTTGTTGTGTTAAAATCAATTTATCAGAAAAACATGCTTTCGCAGGGTTAACAATCCTTTTTACTTGATCATTTGAGACTGAAACTGGTTGCCAATGAAGATGATACCCCAAACCATAGATTATAGAACTGGCAAGGTGAAAACATCAGCCTTTATTACTCCATTAGTTTTGGGTGGTTCCCAATTGAGCATACCAATGGTATAAATAAAATTGAAAAAAATAGTCTCAGCCAATCAAAATGGATGGATCATTCCATAAGAAACAATTTCCTACTTTGATTTTGCATATTTTAAAATACTTCAACATTAATATGATAGATTCTACAATATATTTATTAAAAGAATAAATGATCTAGGAAATAACTCTCTTTTAACCAGTTAACTTTATTTTAAATAAAGAATAAAAAGTTTAAATTGCATACAGATACTTTTATTAAACCTTCAACCAGCCAAACAAAACTGATCATTTAATTTTTCACATAAAATAATTAACATGAACTCATAATCTTTAATCTACAAGCATCCAAATGAACCCCAAGCAACTTCCAATACATCACCAGAATAAGCCAAATAGAATTATACCTGCAACAACTAGAAAAAACAAAGAATGAAAGATCTTATACTACCAATAATGTACAAAATCATTTTGAATGGCTATCAAGCATTCCATTTATTTCAAAGCATTCAGCTTTCCACTTGTATGTTTCAATTAAACCAAAAAAATTAAATAAAAAAAAATTAATTCAGAAATAAATAAATAAAAGGATCAGTTAAGAGTTAGAGCAGCTAACCAATTCCAAACAGCAGTCTCAGAAAAATCTCCCAAAACTGGCCTGAGAACTCAAATAAGATCTCAGTAATGAATGAAGAATCAAATCAGTCATCTTCCTCTTCCTCTATCAGTATCTTCTTACATGCTTCAAAGCACATGAATGAAATCCCAGCAGCAGGCACCAACTTTAAGCAGCTAGGTCCCAAACCTTTATACAGCCCCCCAACGCCTTCATTCTCAAGTATGCTACAAAGCGCATGAAGCATGTTCTTGTAAACCTGTCTGCCGCCGACCGCTCCAACCTGCATATGTTTTCTGGCAACTTCGAGGGGAAACGTAGCACTGCTTGATATTGCACCGGCCGCTGAACCAATTAGAAGGGTTGCGATATTGCCAATATCTTCTTTCTTGCTGATTTTCCTGTATGCTTTCCTTAGCATGTCGTAGGTGAAGTAGTTCGTTGCGGCATACGGCACAACACCAATTAGACTCGGAGTGAGTCCTCTGTACAGTTCCGCAGGGCCTTCCTCACGCAATATCTTGAAGAACGCATGCAGGAGGTTGTTGTAGGCATCTCTCTGCGGTTGAAAGATAGCAGGTCAAGAGATTAAAAATACTATTAAATCGTAAATTTTCATGGGGGCATTTAAATGTATTTACATATCTAACTCTCAAACTTTAACTTTTACATTTATATCACCCAAATATTTCATATCACATCAAAAATATGACCATCTTCATTTAAAAAAAATGAAATGCACCTTTTCATGCATAGGTAAGTTGTTATGCAAGTAAAAATCAAAGTTAGTGTTAGATATGTATATAGAAAGGAATTGAGTGGTATGTATGTAGATATTCAATTTTCATGATCATAGAATCTTAATTTTTAGTAAAATAGCTCAAGAAGTTATAGTCTGAGATAAAGCACCCAACCACTACACCAAATAAGTTGCAATTTTGCTGTAAACAATTTTGAACTAAAGCAATGAATTACCTCTATGGTTAGTCTAGTCTTGAGCAGCTCTAGAGGATATGTGCATAGAGTTGAACTAATTCCAGCACATGCTCCAGCAACCAAAGATGGAGGTACATGAAGTTTAGGTTGCTCCTTGGATTTTGGTGTTAGTATTTTCTTTACTGTATCATAAGCAAATAACTGCAACAAATATATTAAGATGACAAGAAAAATATTATAATCTCAAAATGATTGAATTTGCTAGCTAATTGTATTTGTAAATCAAGCAAGGGTTCATGAGCTAAAATATGACACATCAATCAAATTCACGAAAAAGGACAGGTACAACTGTTGCGTGCTTTGAGGATCCTATCAAATATTAAATGTGAAGCGCATTTGCCAAATTAAGAGAGTATGCATCAAAAGAAATAATAGCTGTGGTTAGATCAATATGACAGAGTGGTTTGAGAGTTTTTCTCTCCCCCTCACAAACCAAAATTTGAGCATATTTAACTTTACATTTGTCCGAAATTTATGATATATTTTGTATGAGAATAAAGCTGCTATTATTATTTGACGTCCTTTATTACAGACGTCACAAGTTATTTCTCAATGTAAATAAGTTATTAGACATTCAAAGTATAATCGTTACATAAAAATGTAATGTGAATGTTTAATAATATTATGTAAACTTTTAGTTATATTGTCTAGTAATTTAGCTGAATTGAGAGATAACAAGGGATGCATAAAATTATAACTAGGGACGTGTAATAAGAATTATCACAGTCTAATATGAAACATACCAGATATCCTGACAGTTTATTTTGATACTGGAACTACTTGGGATGTGGAGAAATACAAACAAAGTAAGCTTTTATTAATACAAAAATAGAAGTACAACTCGGCTCAACAAAAGGGAAATTCATAATAGGTGAATCACTAGTTAGAGCTATAGGAAGAGACTCAAAAGTGGTAGCGTTGTCGGCGGGGTGAGCGGTCGTTGGGTAGGTAGGGAATTATGTAGGGTTGGTTGTAAGTGAGTTGGATGGCAAGGACGTGGAGGAAGTAGAGGTAGCAGTAGAGTGGTGGACGAATGTGAGGATGGTAGGTGACTAGTGGAGTGGTAGGAAAAATGGATTGGTGAGATGTAGCAAAGGAGTTTGAAGTTTACAACACCACCTCGAAGCAGAATACAACCGAAGCATCACTTGTAGGTTATAGCTTTAATGAGAGGGAAGAGACTCCACATATGAGATTTAGTAGACCACTCCAGTAGAACTTGTCCCCCGCATACACCAGGGATAGCTATTTGCAGCCTTCTAGTTCTACACAAGAGGAAGAAGAGTGGGGACGTAAGAAGAATCCAGAAGAAAGACTTTTCTAGAAGAAGGCAAGTGTTGAAGGTGCATGAAGCAACCCTAGATCGTGAAGATTCATGACCCAATCCCTATTCCATAAGCGGGATTGTGATCCACGACCCGAACACCCGCATTCGAGCGTTTAAGGGCTTCCAACGTCGCTTCGTGCTGCCTCGCGAGGTTTTGCAGGGCTTTGGCCCCGCTATTTCGAAGTGCCCCGCTCAAAGCGTTGTTCTGCAACCTAATTCCAGCGCTGTTAAGCACCTACATCAGTCTCTTGGGGTTTGGGAAGCTTCAACCTCCTTTGTCGAAGCTCAAGGCTCTTCGGAGAATGGTCGGCAACGTTGAACATGACTGAAATGTTGTCGTCCCCAGTCAGGTCAATCTTATAAGCATGTTTGTTCAGCTTCTGAAGTACTCTGAAAGGTTCATATGCTCTCGACTTCCCGAATGATCCTGCGGGAAATCTCTCCTTTTTAAACAGGATCCATATGAGGTGCTTGGTATTTTCAATTTTGCTTAGCAATTTCCTTACCAACTTCTTCGTTGAGCTTCTAGGTCTTGTGAACTCGTTCTGTGACATCCTTGCTGATTTTTGGAGATGGTAGGAGTAGCATCGATTCAAGTGGCGTGAGCGGATTACACCCGACACAATCTCAAAGGGGGTTCTTCCTATAGTTTGATTGATGGATCGGTTATAAGAGATTTCAACTTGGGCTAGGATGAGATCCAACCGCTTAATACCGCTTCACAATCTCCCTGAATTACAGATCAGCGATGTGAGAGACATCAAGTGTCCGGCGACAGGGCACAAAGTGGGTCACCTTGGAGAATCTGTCTACTACAACCATTACAGAATCCTTGTTTCTTTGAGTACTTGGAAGTCCTAGCATGAAATCCACGTTGACATCCACCCATGGTGCCTCTGGTACTATAAGTGATGTAAATAATCCGGTGTTCTAAGCTCTTGTCTTTGTCAGATTACAAATCCTGTATTGCTTAACATGTCGTTCGACATCTCTTGTCAGCTTTGTCCAAAAAAAAAGCTCTCTTACGAGGGTGAGGGACTTGACCCTGCCAAAATGACCTGCTAGTCCTCCGTTGTGGCCTTGCTGGATAATGGCCTCCTTTAATAAACACCGAGGAATGCACAACTTACCCGATGGACAAATATCCATATGTGTGGTAATATTGCCCTGTTGGCTTCTCTTGACATTGCTCCCATATGTTCTTGAAATCTTCATTTATTTCATATAAATCATTTATGACCTCAAAGCCCACAACTTTGCCTGCATGGATGCTATCAATAGGTGTTGACGACCCAGTGCATCTGCTACACAGTTCTAGCTTCCCGCCTTGTACATCTGCTATTCGGGTGCCCCGAAGGGGGGCACTCGAAACCGCAGAGCCGAAGCCTCGCGAAAACTCGTGAAGCCGAGCAAGGTCTCGCAATTCTGGGAAGACGAGAGAACCCACTACAGGGAGAAATCGCAAATTCTCCCAATCCAACAAGGCTATTCACACCAGATCTTTTCTGGGAAGTAATTTATGGATTCCTCTTGGCTTTCAACCTCTCTTTTGTGTAGAAGTTTCTCCTAACCAATAAATAGTTGTCTTTGTGTATGTAGGAATCATATTTGAGTTGTGTTTGAGTTAGCTTCAGTATTTGAGGTGGTTGTTGTATCCCCCCTTTCTACCCTTTCCAAACCTTCTCCTCTCCACTTATCTACAGCCGAACTCACCCACCATCATTTCGACATTCAATTGTTTCCCCTTCCTGCAAATCATTATTGTTGTCCCACCTACCTAACTCTTTTCAAACCCCTCCCAATTACCACACTACCGCTGCCGACCACCTACAACCCTTCCACTTGTTGTTTCTATAGTTTTGCATCTTCCCTTTGATACTAACCGCTTTCCGTGACTATTGATATTCCACATAATCATTCATATTCCTCTAACCGAACTCCATCACCCATTGGGTTACATTTAGGGGGGGTGTTTGTGTCGTCTTATGTCTTGTGTTGTCATTTCTATTTGAGTCATGTTGTAATCTTATTTTAATATTAATGAAAGATTACTTTTTGAGTTCTCACTATTTTTCCTACTAGTTTCGGTATCATTTTTAATATAGCAATATAAACAATAAAGCCATTGAACCAAGATCGGCATATTTTTTTTAAACTCATCAAAGATGAATTGTTAGATCATACTATACTTTCACAATCACGCAACTAAGAAAAAAAACAAAACAAAAGCAAGAAAACAGCACCTTGTGAGAGAATTATTTTACAACGTCAAATCATTGTTAAGGGCATGCAACCACAAGTGTGCAAAGAAGGTCAAGGCAAATGGAAATTTCTCATCTCTATGCCAAACTTTAGAAGTTGGAATTAGCCAATCTAAACTCAAATTAAAGTATTTCAATTTCGACTTGAAACAAATTTGAGTTGAATCAAAATTGATAGACTTTCGGAATGAGTTCTGAGTTGAATTGAGTAAACTCCAATAATTATAAAAAATAATTTTAATCTCTAATTAAAACTACTATAAATAAAAGCATTCAAATTTTTATTTACAAATGTGTATTAAAAAATAAATTAAACATAAATGCTGGCATATATATATATATATCATAATGCTCACACAGGCTGACGAGGAATACTCTAAAACAATGTCCACAGTCCAAACATAATCAGAACCCTCATCATGATATCAGCATTGAAGGCCCAGGAGAAATGCAACGTATGCAGCCACAGCTCTAATTTAACTTTAAAGAGTCCTAAAAATAAAACAACAGACACCTCATGAACAACAACCATCCAAATGACATGAAAGCAACCAAGAAAACTGGCAAGAGGGTGGCTAAGAGAATTCTACACGAGAAAAGATGGTAAGAAAGGGAAACGATGTGATTCTAGGAGCTAAAAGCAGTTTAGTAGAGCAGGGTGGGCAGCAGTTAGAAGCCTCATAGGCATGATTTTGGAAAAATAAATAATGAGAATAAAGGGATCGTGTGAAAAGGAGAAGAGAAGGTGGGTTGAGTACCGTGAAAAACATAATGAAGGAGAAGCATCAGCAACAAGGAAGAGTAAAAAATAACTATTAAACACATAGTTTAAAGGTCATAGAGGGAGGGTTTTTTGTCTCAGGTTTCCACGAGGCTTTTAGGAGATGGTCTTCAACGATAAATGCAAGTTTTTCCACATAATTTATTTAAAATATTTAGAAACCAAATTATGGGAGAAGTATTATTCATATTGTTATATGCTAAAATATGATGACACTAACAAAATTGACCCAAATCATGCAAACACAGCGATATAAGACCCATTAGAGATGAGAAAAAAATTTTTTTGACCCAAATTCAGCTTGCTCCAACAAAACTAATTTGAACCCCACTCGAATAGTCAGTTTAAAATAAGTCATAACAACTATTTGGGTCAAGATTAAGTTAAATTCAAGTCAAATTTCAGTTGGTGAATTAGCTCGAATCTAACCTAAAAATTAAGTCGGGATTCTAGGCCCAATTTAACAAAAAAAATTCATCAGCTCGGCTCAAGCCAAGCTTTTTCAAGTAGTTTTAGGACGAGTTATCTGGTAGAATCATTTTTTTACGGCTTTAGTTTCAAGGGATAACCTTAGTAATAGTGTTGGAGCGCATTGAAAGGTAAGTTGGTAAGAAAGTAGTGAAATGCAAGGAGCCTCTGGTTCAATTAGGTCTAGGCAACAATAAATGGAATCAATTAATGGATGACAGAAGACGGGCAACAATACACATTGGTCAATATCAGTGTCGATCGATGACAATGGGCGATGGTTCCTTAAATTTTCTTCCACAAATTTAATTCACACTATTAAATTTTCTTGCATAAATGTGAAACTCATCTTGACTTTATACACCTTATGACCAGTAGCATAATTGTACTTATATTAGAAAAATGACTATGAATTTATAAACTAATATGTATGCATTAAATTCGTAAAAATTTCAAGTGAAGTTTCATTAACATATCTCACATGAATAAAATTTTATCGTAACATTAATTTGTTTGATTTATGTAAATGTATATTTATTCCCCCCATAAACTGTCAAGTATTTATGTTAGAAAAACTAGCATGTATAGATTAAAATATTATGAAGTTCAAAATAAGGGTGCCTTTGGAGCACCGTTTTCGCCACTTCTAGTCCCCAAAATGTCAAAAGACGTGTTCGGCAGCCCATTTCTTGCGTGCGTTCTGGCAGAGTCCGGATGCGGAAAGGCAAAAGCCGAAACGACGGAATGCATATGCATTCCGTGGTTTGAGCTCTGTTCGACTTCAAAATCTCGTTGTTGCCCCTCTATAATATATGAAATTCCTCTCATTGTCGCAGCAAATACCCCTCCTCGTTTTCTTTTCCCATTCTCGGTCGTTCTGTGTCTTTAGGGCAAAAACTTGGCTCCCTTCTCCCTCCCTCCGTTCTCGGTGTCGTCGACACTGGCTGTTATCTCTATAATATCTCTCAATCTCCTTTGTTCTCTGTGGCAATGGTTTGATAATTTGCGTTTTGTCATTTTTTCATTTGTGTGTTTTGATGGTTTGATCGTTTAAGTTTATAATTTTCTCGGTTCACCGGTTGATGGTTTGATGATTTTTGTTTTACCATCTTTTTTCCTATTATTATCTCTGTTTTCCTAAGAAATTGCATTGATACGATGAAAATCTGAAAGTTCAGCTGGTAGATAAGTTAAATAAGTTGCATTACAGTAATTGTATTACATTGTTTCTGCTTCAATTTTGCCACTGTAGATTTATTTGAGATAACCATATTTTCCTTTTGTTATCTCTGTTTTCCTACAAAATTGCATTGACCCGATGAAAATCTGAAAGATCAACTATTAGATAAATTAGATAAGTTGCATTATGATAATTGCATTTGATTGCCTCATAATTATGACCATTGTTGGTTTTCTTAATAAATTAAACATGGGGCATGTTTTTGAGCTGATGCAAATATGAAGTTTAAATGTTAATAAGTTAATAGATTTCACTTTCCTCTTGTTCAATAAAGAAAAAAAATTTATGAATGTATATGAACACTATTGTTTATTTTGAAATATTATTTTGAAGCTCTGTTAAATATTAAAGTTCTGATGTTAGATAAGTAATTTTGTTTCACTTACATCTGTCTCTTTGAAAAAATATTTTCTGGAGAGAATTATGATCACTGTTGGTTTTTTTAGAGAAATATACATGAAAATTTGCTTTGAGTTCATATAAACATGAAGCTTAGATGTTAGATAAGTTATTTAATTTCATTTGTCTCTTCTTCAATCTAGAAAAATATTTTCTGAAGAGAATTATGAACATTGTTGGTTTTTTTAAAAAAAATTATACATAAAAAATTTATTTGATCTAATGCAAACATAAAGTATAGATGATAGATAAGTTATTACCGTTCACTTTCCTTTTGTTCAATGAGGAAAAGTAATTTATGGATAGATATATGACAAGTGTCATTTATGTTGAAAACTTATTTTGAAGTTATATTAAATATTAAAGTTATAATGTTATATAAGTAATTTTGTTTTACTTACATCTGTTTCAATGTAGAAGAATATTTTTCTGTAGAGAAATATTGTTTATTATCATTTTGAAAAATATATACAAGAAATTGCTTTGAGCTCATGTAAACATGGAACATAAATTTCAGACAAGTTTTTTCATTTTATGTGTCTCTTCTTCAATCTAAAAAAATATTTTCTAAAAAAAAATGGTCATAATTGGTTCGTTTAAAAAAATATACATAAAAATTTCCTTTGATCTGATGCAAATATGAAGTTTAGATGTTATATAAGTTTTTTTTCACTTTCCTCTTGCTCAATAGGAAAAGTTATTCATAGAAAGATATATATGAGCACTTTTATTTATTTTGAAAAATCATTTTGAATCTACGTTAAATATTAAAGTTCTGATGTCAGATAAGTAATTTTATTTCTATTACATCTGCTTCAATGTGGAAAAGCATTTTCTGTAGAGAACTATAATAATTGCTTGTTTTGCTTTATGAAAAAATATGCATGGGAGATTGCTTTGAGCCCATGTAAACATGAAACTTAGATGTTGGATAAATTATTTTTCATTTCACTTGTCTTTTCTTTAATCTAAAAAAACATTTTTTGGAGAGAATTATGAGGACTGTTGGTTTGTTTAAAAAATTATACATGGAAAATTCCTCTAACATGATGCAAACGTTAAGCTTAGATGCTATATTAGTTATTTCCTTTCAATTTTCTCTTGTTCAAAAAGGAAAATATATTTATGAATAGATATATGAGCATTGTTGTTAATTTTGAATAATTAATTTTGAAGCTATGTTAAATATTAAAGTTTTGATGTTAGATGAGTAATTTTGTTTCACTTACATCCACTTCAATGTAAAAAAACACTTTCTATAGATTTCTGATCACTATTAGATTTTTTGAAAAAATATATATATGAGAAATTAAATTGAGTCAATGTAAACATAAAACTTAGATGTTAAATAAGTTATTTCATTTCACCTGCCTCTTCTTGAGTCTGAAAAAATATTTTCTGTAAAAAATTACGAGCATTTTCGTTTGTTTGAAAAATTATACATGAGAAACTCATTTGCTCTAACCAACAGTGCTCATAATTTTCTTCAAAAAATATTTTCTAGATTGGAAAAGAGACGAGTGAAATGAAATAACTTATCTAACATTTAGGTTTCATGTTTAGATGAGCTCAAAACAATTTTTCATATATATTTTTTCAAAAAAAAACCAACAATGAACATAATTTTCTACAGAAAATGTTTTTCCACATGAAACAGATATAAGTAAAACAAAATTACTCATCTAACATCATGATTTTAATATTTAACATAACTTCAAAATAATTATTCAAAATAAACAACAGTACTCACAATATATATATATATATATATATATATATATATATATATATATATATATATATATATATATATATATATATATATATATATATCAATGAATAACTTTTTTCTGATTGAATAAGAGGAAAGTTAAAGAAAATAATTAATCAGCATCTAAACTTCATATTTGCATCAGATCAAAAGAATTTCTCATTTTTAATTTTTTAACAAACAAACAATGCTCATAATTCTCTCCAGAAAATATTTTTCTAAATTGAAAAAGAGTACAGAAAAGAAATAAATAACTTAATATTTAGATGGGCTTAAAGTAATCTTTCATGCATATTTTTTCTTAAGAACTAACAGTGGTTATAATTCTCTATAGAAAATGTTTTTCCATATTGAAACAGATGTAAGGGAAATAAAATTATTTATCTAATGTCAAAACATTAATATTAAAATTGCTTCAAAATAATTTTTTAAAATAAATAACAGTGCTCATATATCTATCCATGAATAACTTTTTTTTATTGACCAAAAAAAATAAAGGAAATAACTTATCTAGTATCTAAACTTCATATTTGCATTTGATTAAAGAAATTTTTAATGTATAATTTTTTAAACAAAGTAACAGTTCTCATAATTCTCTCCAAATAAATTTCTATAGATTGAAGAAGAGGCAATTGAAATAAAATAACTTATTTAATATCTATGTTTCATGTTTATATGGGCTCAATGCAATTTCTCATATATATTTTTGCATAAAAATCAACAATGATTATAATTCCCTATAGAAAATAACTTTCCACGTTGAAGCACGATGTAAGTAAAACAAAATTAATTATCTAACATCAGAACATTAATATTTAACATAGCTTCAAAAAAAAATTTTCAAAATAAATAAGAGTGCTCCTATATTTATCCATGAATTACTTTTCTTCATCGAACAAAGGAGAAGTGAAAGGTAATAACTTATCTAGCATCTAAACTTCATAATTGCATATGCTAAGAAAAATTTCTCGTGTATGAATTTTAAAAAAAAACCAATTGTGCTCATTATTCTCTCCATGAAATGTTTTCTAGATTTAAGAAGAGGTAAGTGAAATAAAATAGCTTATCTAACTTTTAAGCTCTGAGTACATGGCTCAAATTAATTTCACGTGTATTTATTCAAAAAATCAACAGTGATCATAATTATATCCAGAAAATGTTTTTTTTCCATTGAGGTAGATGTAAATAGAAAGAAATTATTTGCCTAACATCTGAACTTCAATATTTAACATAACTTCAAAATAATTTTTCAAAATAAACAACAGTACTCATATCAATCAATAAATTACTTTTCTTAGTCAACAAGGGGAAAGTTAAAGATAATAACTTGTCTAAAATCAAAATTTCATGTTTGCATCAGCTCAAAGGCATTTCCTATACATATTTTCTTAAAAAAAAAACCCAATAGTGCCCATAATATAGAGGTAATCAAATGCAATTATTGTAATGCAACTTATCAAACTTATTTAGCAGTTGAGCTTTCATATTTCCATCGGATCAATGTAAATTCTCAGGAAAATAAAGAGAACAAAAGGAAAATATGATTATCTCAAATGAATAAATAGTAACAAAATTTAAGTTGAGGCAATGAAATGTAATTAATGTAATGCAAAATATTTAACTTATCTACCAACTGAATTTCCAAATTTTCATCGGGTCGATGAATTTTTTAGAAAAGCAGAGAGAACAAAAGAAAAAAAAATGATAAAATAGTAGGTAAACCGAAAAGATGATAAAATGCAAACAATCAAATCATCAAACCACCCAAACGAGAACATGACAAAACGCAAACCATCAAACCACCACCACAGAGAACCAAGAAGATGGAGAGATACGTATATAGATTGGAAGGAAGAGTCGGCGGCACCGAGAGCGAACGAAAGGGAAAAGGAAGTTGGGTTTCTTCCCTAAAGACATAACAACCGAGAATGGGGGAAGAAAGCAATGAGGGGTATTTACGGGGACACATGGAGGAATTTTAGAAATTGTAGAGAGGCAACAACGATATTTCGAAGTCGAAACGGAGCTCAAACCTGGAAATTCGGATAATTTTATACTTGGTAAAGTTTGGAACATGAATTCATTATTTTAGGGAGAATTTCACAGTGAAATTTTATTGAACAACAAGCCCTTCCCTCAAAGCCCTGAGAAAAATAGTTCCCCCTTGACCATAGTTTTATGCATCAATAAAGTTGGCATGTCATTTGAGATGAAATATATTGAAAATTTCAGCTCAACTTTTTCAAAAATATGTACTTATCATATCCATAAGCTTCTTTAGCGCCTCAAATTGCCGAAATTAAGTCTAACACATCAAAAAATGTGACGGGTCAAAAATCACTAGTAAAAACGACATAGGGCTAACAATAAGCTAGAATGGTCACAAGCAAGCATAGGCCACCTCACACTGGACTTTGTAATGTCATATAAGTTATTTTCTATTTTTTATAACACTGGACTTTGTAATGTCATATAAGTTATTTTCTATTTTTTATACTACTTTCAATTCAAATTTTAATTTTAAAAATCCTTCTAGATAAGGTATTTAAGATTATCATGGCTATGAAAATTTTGAAAATATATTTACTTGATAAATTCTGAAACGTAAAAAACACAAGCCTAGCTAGTTGAAGTAGTTTCATTAAATAAAATATTACATAAATTTGTTCTTCGCCGCATATTAACAAGGTAGGATTGCAAAGCTTCAAATGCATGAGATGTTTTTGTTTTTTTTAACAAAGATAATTTGAATTCAAATGTGGTGGAGTTAATAAGTGGATTCTAATAGATCATCAGCATTGACATTAGTGGATGATAGATGGATGACAGCAGGCATTCATGTCAATAACGGTAAGAAATAGTAGATAGCAAACAACAATCAACTATGAATAATTGATAGCAAGCAATGGCAGATGATTGATGGAAGATATCGGCATCATTAAATAGCAAATGCTGGTGCTAGCCATTAGTAAGCAGCGATGAAAGATGAGCAATAACAAGCAACAAAGAAAGTGAGACAGTAAATATCATTGTCAGTCAACAATAGGCGATAGTTAATAGCGAGAAACTCAAGGCACATGTCTACATCAATCAATAACAACCAATGGTTAAAAACATGCAAAAACAGACAAACAATAGTGAATGATAATAGTCAAATGTCAACAAGAGACAAGGATGTGTCTTTTGAATTCTTTACAAAGCCCAAAACTTTCTTTTTGAAAATCTCAACTTTAATGTGTAGAAACATGAAAACTTTATAAATTTATAGAGAGGCATTTTTATCATTCTATCAGAACCTTGGGCACTCTATCGGATTATCTAGCCTCTATCTATCATTCGATATATTATGGATATCTCGGTGCCTTAATAAGTGAATTAAAAGAGTTTAAACTAGTTGGGTTCATCGCTTATTTTGACTATACATATGAAAATCTTGGAAGGCAATTAAACCCAAATGGCCTCAAAAAGGTTTAGTACTTAATTAAAGATCATATGGGTCTTGACTAGAAGTTTGCTGAAAAAAAGTTCGGAAAAACACAGTCAATTTTGGAACTTTATGGTTCAATCATTTGTTCTTTAAAATATGAAAATTTGCTTAAAAGTATGATAACATCCAAACTTAAATTGAATAATAATAAAATTTGTGTTAGATGAAACATCTACCATATGTTTTTCCCTCATTACCACAAAACTTGCTTTAATGTCGCTTAAAAGCTCCAATTAAAGTAATAGTCATTTTTAAAAAATTATATTGTATAATTGCTAGATAAAATTCTTGAATAAAAAAAAAGAAAAGGGAAAGCACAATCAATAAATTGCAATAAGTTAAAGAACAGAATAAACTCACTATGCACCCAAGTTAAAAACATTTAGAATTTAACTCCACCTTCAACAAGTTCTCAAAAAACAAGCATTTAAACACCAAATAAAGAACAACAAACATAGACATATTTTTCTACAAATATACCACATGCTTGTGCCATAAAAAGTAGAATGATTAACAAAAAGCAGGCCAAATAAAAAATGGGAAGAAAAAACAAGATAAACAAATACATGAACATCAAAAAATCAGTATTACCTCTATGGCCTTGCTTGGAGCAACTCGAATAACATTAACAAAATTTCCACGAAACAAACCCTTCCATCCTTCATTCCTTAAAATACTTTGGAAAACTTCAATAGTCGAGTTGCCATTACTCCCTACCATCAAGTGAGTTCTGATTGTCTCCAAGGGGGCAACCATAGTTCGGGAAACAGCCCCTGCAACTCCCCCACTAATAAAGCTCCTAAGAGAAGGATCCCGCACTTTAACTCTGATTTTGAGGACATCCTTCTGCTTGATCTTTGCCTTAGTTACCACAGCACCGTCAGCTGCACCGAATACTGTGTCTTGTTGCTCGAGAGTAATCCTACAATTCAAAGGAGGAGGAGCTGCGTACTTGGGAAAGTGATCAGAAAATGGAATTCCAACACCATTATTGCTAGGGTTTGACGGGCTTGAAGAAATACCAAATCCTGAACCGGTGTGACCAATACTCGCAAACAATCCACCATTAGGGTAAAAGCAGTCCTCAATGCACCAAGAAAGGTTCAATCCAGTGAAATGGAGTGGAAACCGATCCCTTTCATTTTCAATGGCATGCAAACATCGGCCGGCCATAACCCAGACTCCGGATAAAACCTCCAACAACAATGGCGGAAGGGATTGAAAAACTATAAAATTTCGAAAATTGAACTGAACTAAGAGGATGAAAATAGAACTAAATCAAGGGGCAACATTGCTTAGGCTTGAAGATTCTTAAATTTAAAGCAGACATATTCTCGTTATAATTGCATTCACTTGCAGGGACCAAAAAAAAAAAAAAAAAAGATTTTTCTATATAGGAATCATGAAAAGTAAGGTAAATAAGCAAAGATACCGCTTGAAATCAACGCAATGGAGATCGAAAGGACAAGGCTTCCCAACCTGAAACCTGGAGCAACTGGAACGACAAGCAGCCGCCGAGATACAGACAGAGCAGGATCTTTAAGGTTTACATCACAGAGGACTTGCCAAATTTATCTGCTTTATAAATTCTCGTTTGGTTAAGTAGGTATGGATCAGCATTGTAACTTTTTTGTAACTTTGTGATTATGACTTTCTTTGCGATTTTCTACTTCTCATTTCTCTTACAAATCGATTTCCAGCATACAAAAACGTGAATAAAACATAATGTTCTTATATTTTAAACCTAGAATTCATTCAAGTGAAAAAATAGGTGTCCTATTTTTACTCTTAATTTTTGCATTTATCCATCTTATTGTGGGATGGAAATTAAATTGAGAATGTGGAGAAAAGATTGCGTCCGGACGAAGGAACGCGATGCACGGGAAGATTGGCTTTTTTTTTCCTCCGCATATTCCGTGCATCGCATCACTTGTTCGGACAGCTTGCGTGTGAACTCCAGATGCATCACATTGTTTTGTCAAAATACCTTAGTTTTTTTCCCCACATTTTGCTTACAATTAGCTTATAAAACAAAATAAATTGAGGAATAGAAAATTTCATTAAGCATAACCCAATTGCAAACAGACTCTTATAAGAAAATAAGTACAATAAATGTTTATCTACAAGTAATAACTGCATTGATGCATCACATAATGTGGATAAGAAAATTAAAGCTCAAATAAGAGATCAAAGAAGATGCCTGATAAAAAAGGTTCGAGTAAAAACCCAGCAAAAAGCTCTTTTTTAAAGTATTTAAAATCCGTTTTTTATTTTATTTATTTTGTATTTATTATTTAGCATTAGAATATATTTAGCATGCCATTTATAGAAGGAATGATATTGAAATAATAATGCATTAATTGCAATCTCTACCATCTCTTCCTATACATTCTACTCTTCATCTAAGAACAGTCATCCATTTTATTTAAAAAGGACTACAAAAGCCCATGGGTAGCCATTGCCCAACTAAGGTGGATAACTACCTAGATTAATTCTCTACATTATAACAAAGCCTTAACCTCTATCTAAATACACCAAACTTCAAGGACATATGCTAAGGGGTATATGGCAACTAGGGCTGTCAAAAAAGCTCGTTGTTCGCGAACAGTTCGTGTTCAGTTCGTCAATGAGTTTGTGTTCGATTTGTTCGATAAGTAGACGAGACAAACATGAACAATTTTTTTTCGTTCGGTTAGTTAAATGAACCAAACACGAATAGTGATGCGTTCGTTCGTGTTTGAATCGTTATTGTTCGAAATATAAAATAATTTAAAATAATTATATATAAAAAATTTATGATATTCAANATTAGTAATATACTGATATATATATTATATATTTATATAATATAAGTTGAATAATTAATTTATATATATTAATATTAGGGATGTCAAACTGGCTTGTTGTTCGCGAACAGCTCGTGTTCGACTCGTGTTCGGCTCGTTCGTTAAGAAACGAACACGAACAGTGACTTCACGAACAATTTCAAACACGAGCTTATTTCAAACAAACTAAATTTCAAACGAACTGAACACGAACACAAGCTCTGTTCGTTCGTGTTCGGTTCGTTTACACCCCTAATGGCAACATGTTTAAGTATGATTTAACTTACATTTTCTTAGACATAAAAATTAGATACTTTAAATCCATGATTTAGTAAATTCAGTTCCTTCTCAATTATTTCGTAGTTTTGCCTTAAATTTCGGATTTACTAAATCATGTTATTTGTACAATTTAACAAATTCAATTTTAGGATTTATCAAAGTTGTTAAAGCCAATATCATTTCGTGAGTTTTTTTAATTATTATTACTATTGCCACGATAGATCTTAAAAGATTTATATATAAGTGATTGAACACAACATTCACAAAATAATATACTATCTTAGATGATAGAAATATTACCTTAGAATGGATTGAATCAATCAAATGATGAAAATCTTTGTAATTCATGGACCTACGGGACCAGGATTTCCCTTATCTTATGGGTATAAAATAGGATTTATTTTATTCAAGGGTATGGTATCTCTATGAGAGTATTCCCTTATAGTTAATTACATCTCAAGAACTACTCATGAGAAACTCTCGATTGAAGTTATGCCTTATAACTTTCTTGATTATCAGTGAATGTTTATGAGATGACAAATGTTTGAAGACTTAGATAAAAGAATAAGCATGGATAAATATTGACTTCACTTAAGCTGAACAACTTGAGTTTGTAAAGTTAATTTTAATGTTAAAAATTTATTTTTCAGTTAAAGTTTAATTTTATGTAAATTGGTTGTTAAATTTTAAAAATTGATATTAAAATTTTAAAACTAATTTGTTAAAAATTTGAAGTCTTGTGAAATTAATTTGTTAAATTTAGTAAATTTGTTTTAAGTTAATTATTAAAATTGGTATGAAAATTATTAAGTTTTGTTTTAAGATTTTATAGATTTTTATTAATGTTTGAAATTAATAAAGATTTATTAAATTTAAATTTAAGGTTGGTTTAAATTTTTTTAAAAAGGATTGTTAACGCTTGTTAAAGTTTATTTAACTTCATCAAAGTTTATTAAAGTTTGTTTTAAATTAATTAAGTTTGTTAAGGTAATTAAGCTTGAAGTTTAATTAAGCCTAATTTATTAAAATTCAATTAAGTTTATTAGAATTTGTTAAAGTTTGATAAGTTTATTATGATTTTTATTCTTTAAGGTTAAAATTGATTAAAGTTAATTTAATTAAAATTTGGGTTGAAATTTAAATTTTCTTTATCCTTAAGGTTTAGGCCAAATTGTTGAAAGTCTAAATGATAATATGCCGCTTGAATTTGGAATTTAGGTTTGAAGTATATATTTGAGTTGAATTGAAGATGGATTTGAATTGGATCTGATTTGAATGGGTTCAGATTGGACTTAGGTTTGATTTGAATCAAATTAAAATTGATTTTGAAAACGACTTGGATTAAGATTGATTTGATTCAGATAGAAACAGAGTTAAGACATACCCTAAACGTAGAAATGGTAGAGGATTTCTAGATGGAGTTGAAAACCTAACCAAAATGACTCTAAACAGGAGGCTATAGGTAGACTAACCTAAATTTTAGGAATAAAGCACCCAATCATAATAATGAATAACGGTAGACATTATCTTTATAAAATAGTTTTGAGTAGCTTTGTCATTCTAGAATACTTCTATAGTCCAAGGGGTAGATCATTTGTTTTATATATCCTAGTTCTTAATTCTATATATTGAGTACCTCGTAAACTAACTTAGACTCTAAACTAAATTACTCTAGGGTGTGTGTGGACCTAGTTTTTCGTCCACGTTAGCTAGCCTAGGTTCACAGTATGGAGTTATACTAGTGTGTGGTTATAAAAATCTAAAGTTTGTCGATTTTAATTATTCCAAGGGTTTGTTATTTAAACTAAGATTTTTTTAATCCCTAAGTTTGTCAATTATGGTGAAAAATCAATGTTCTTTGAAAGTTTTTTAATTTTAGTTTTTCTGGGGTGTCAGTTAGGGTCAAAAAATCACAATTCTTCTAAGGTTTGATGTTCAGCTTTCTTTCCCAAATGTTCTTGTTCCAACATCCTTAGGATTTTCAGTATGTGTGATCTAAGAGCTCCTATTAAAAAATATTAAACCTAAACCTTCTAATTCTATAGTTTTAATATACAAGGATCACTCATTTTTCTATTAAAAATATTTAATTTCTCATGCAAAAAGAATTTTTTGGAAAACTAACTTGTTATGTAAAAATTGTATGAGCATATGAGATTACTTTCATATAAAACATCTTGATTGAGAATGGTCTAGAACACATATATTCATAAGTCAAGGTTACAGAATCATATGTTTAAGGGAGAAATAAAATTCATTCTGTAGGCACTAGAACTAAAGAGTATATAAGTATTGTCTAGGCTAAGCATATTGAGAAAGCTTGGTAAAACATATCAAAAGATTTATCATATGCTCAAAAGGATTTTGGAAAAGGAGTTTAATATTTTGAAAGATCTTACAAAAATTTTGAATGTGGAAAGACTTTTAAGCTTTCTACACTTTAAAATTAGAAATTTTAAAGTTCCTTTAATTGGAGTAGAAAAGTATTTTTATGAGTTCTCTATATTTTAGAAATTCATCTTTTAGAGCACATTTAGTTGAAGTATAAAGATTTTTATTTTGTGGGTTGTTTTACATTTAAAAATATGTCATTTTGGAGCACATTTAATTTATTTATATATAAAATTATTATTTTAAAGACTTTTAAAATCATTACACTCTCTCTTTTGATTTAATTCTTCTTCCTATGACTATCTCAACCATACATTTTTAATTAACCAAAATTCATATATAGTGAAACCTCTTAAATTACAATTTGCATAATACACTTTAAACTCAACATGCATCATAAAAAAATGGTAAATGCAACATTTAAGCACTCATCCATGCACATACACTATCACAACATGCAAATCATGCATCCATGCAATCATAATCGTCACACTCCATATATTCTAGTTTATTTTCTTCTTGTGACACATTTCCAGTGGATTTCTATTTATCTCAAAAATGCATGTTAAAAATGAATTTCAACAAAACTTATTTATCAAAAAAGATTTTCATTCAATATTGATTTTTTTGGTTGGAAATACCCAACAAAAAATGATATTCTACATCATCATAAGAGATCACTAGAAAGACTATCAGCTAGTAACTTTTTTTCCAAAAAAAATTATAAGCTGATTATCTAATGGTATTATTACCAACCAAAAAATTGTTCGTAATATTAATTACTATGCAATGTTTTTTTATGACATTTATCACCTTTTAGTATAAAAAAATCCACTAGAAATTTATACAAAAAAAGGAAAAAAATCTCATCACTTTCATCATAAAAGATAGATTTCAAAGTCTAGATTATAAAATCATCAAGGTTGAACTGTAAAATAATATTATTAAACTTAAGGAAAATTTTTAGAATGAAGAAAGAGTATCATCTCTAGTTGATTTACCAAATTCTATTTTCATCCTTTTAGACTTTCTTACATCCCATCATATTTGTCCCTTTCCTAAACAATCTCTTTTCATGGATAATTGTATTATTTTCATCCTAATTCCCTTCTAATCCCCTCACTCCAATATAAGAGAGAACAAGATGAAGATGAGGGTGAGAGAGGGAGCAAAATAAGAAGAAACAAAAAAGAGTGTGGAGAATTCTCTTAGAATAAACTTTATGAGATGAGTGAAGAATAAAGGTCCAAAAGAATCAAAATAATTTAACCCAAATAAATTAAGAAAAAATATGTATGAAAAAAATTTGAATGTATAACCAAATAACGAAAATGATTTTGTTATAGGTACATAAGCACTCCTAAAGAACATATTCTAATGATTAATTTCATTTTGAGTGTACTCAATAATACTATTGATTAAGAAAACTTTGATTGTATTCTAAAATATATCAATAAGACATATTGAGTAGTATTTTGCTAATTTAGTAGAGATTATTACATGGTTTAAGGCTAAATAAGCCACAAAGTAAAGGATGAATCGGTTGATCCCAAGGGGTAGTTCTCTCTCAATAAAGAGGGTCTACAAAATATCATCAAATGATATATCAACATGAAATGAATGGGCTCAAATGGGTTACTCATCATGGGTTATCAAACTCTAAGTTTATAAAGTCTTGAAGGCAGTCAATCCATCATAGTCAAGAATCTCTTATCAGCAATCCATGAAATATATTATCTACAAAAATTTTGTAGACTAAAGATCGAGAAAGAAAAATAACAAAGAATCCTATGATTCTATGCAATACATTTGACAAAAAGTAAGGCTCGCCACTCTTGAAAAGTGACTGGAAGCTTATCAAACGAAATATATAGAAATAAATAGTTCAATTGTAAGAGTCAAATTATTTAAAATAGACTTACAATTCTCTCGATAGCCATTAGATGTCATACCATGCTCTAAATTATCACATAACAAAACATAAAACATGAGGCTAGTTAAAATGGAATGGGGTAACTATACTTCGAGGGCATTAAATGATATAATGTCGTCTGGCCCAATTTTCAAGGGTCAATTAGCATTTGTGGGTTTAAGCTATGTTAGGAATGCGAGTCAACCCTAACTTAAGGATATAAAAATGAATTCACCCTTATGATGAGTGATATAAAGTAAATTTACATAATTCCCTACTTTAAATATGTATTTTCTTCCTTATTTATCATGATTTATGATTGTGGAAGGTGTTTTTGGTAGTTTAATGCAGATTACATGGGTCGACTGCACTTCATAAAGAAAACATGAAGTGGAAAGGAAGTTAACCCAACATAAATACAACAATATGCGAAATAATTATTTCAAGCATGTAATGAGTCAGATTACGCTAGGTCTTAGCGTAATGATTCCGACCTTAGCATAACTACGTCGGACACGGGCATAGCCACGTTGCGACTAGATCAAACTTGGTTTAACAAAATGATTCATGATGATTTTGGTAAGAACAATATAAAAAGATGATAAAGGCTGATTAGGGCACACTTGGAAATTGTGAAGACTAGTTCTCTTCATGTTGTACTACAATCTTTGTCAATCCTAAGGTTTTCTCCAATGGTTTTCTTTATGGAAGATTCCTAGGGTTGTTTCTTGTCGGTTTGGAAAAGTTGTGAGGAAATAATGAGTGCAATTCTATGAGGGAGATTTACGAAGGGATTGTAATGAATAGAGAGAATCACGATGTATTATAAGGACTATTTGGCTTGGGTTTGAGTTTTTTGTACTTTTTGCATTTTTTTCTTTTTTATGTCCGAAAAAAATAATTTGTGTGTTTTATTTTCTCATGCATTGTAGTTAATCTTATTTTTATACTCTTATGATGTAATATTTAAGATTTTTTTTTGTTTAGTTTTATGATTTTGGTTTCCTATATGCCTTTTTTGTGCTCAGATTACATATATAGCTGTGTTAACTTTTTACTCTTAAGTTACTTAAAATCTAAACTAATATAATTTTAAAACTCTTTGTAATCTTGGACTTCTAACCATTGCCTAGAAGGACATGTATCTTAACACACTATAGCCTGGTGAAAAAATATATTGCCGCTAGAAAATTGTAACCTAGAGGATTCCTGGGAAGCACGACATGGCTAAGTCCCTCTTAGCTGCAATATGATTTCCAATTCTACTTATGATCTAGATATAGGCTAAGGAGGACATGTCCTTAATTGTCAACAATAACATATATTTCATGGAAAAACATTAAGAAAACATTAGATCAATAATATACGCGTGTTAACCATTTAGTTCTAAAAAAACTTCCCAAAATCTAGTTTAGTTTTATTCATTCTACATTAGGATTTTAGAATTTTTCATTTCTGCAAACTGAACTTTCAAGCCAGGTTGAACAGTTAGTGAATTATAACTTCCTCAATTAAAAATATTTTCACAACTTTCCTAGTGTAATTGATACACAAAATCATAATTTTTATATTATTTGATCAACATGAATACTCGTGCGATTAACTGACTTGCCAAAAATAGTTTCGGGTATCAAACTTTTGGTGGCGTTGCCAGGAAAACAAGTCAATTTTTTTTTTTACTTTAAGAGAAATTTAGTTGAAATACTTATAATTTGAGCTTAAACTGTATCCTATTTTTCTATTTATTTGCATTTATGTTCCGAGTAATGTAAATTAATAGGAATTCAGTGGTATACATATAAATCATTTTTTTTTATATTCAATGAAAATATAAATATATTTTAAATTAAATTTATATTTTATTCTTAATAAATATAAAAAAAAAGAAAATATGAAGTCGTGATGGAATAAAAAACTGAATAATCTACCCAATTTCTGAAAAGAAATCCCCAAAAAACGTGCCGAGGTGGGCAGGTCCATGCAAAACGTGCGTTTTAACAGGCTTTCGTGTCACGATCAAAGGCTGCCGATCAAATATGTATCACATTTGATTATTGGCAGCTCAATCATCCAACTCACAGTTTCAAAAGGAATTTTTTGCCCGTACATTAAATTGATGGAAGACAATGTCTTATAATAAGACTTACACTCATTGTGCCGCACATCCACATCTTTTTTAAAATTATATGGGAGACAAAATGAAGCATACTTCAATATTGATATGGACGTGGCATCATAACTTTTTTATGGAATATGGACCACACGTTATTTTTTGCCATTGATTTATCTATATAATGTCATAAAATGTGCTATGCCCCTTAAATATTTTTTTTTTAGAAAAATAAAAACCATTTTACCAAGAATGATTATGTTGAATGAGGATGAGTCCTGTGGATCAAACTCATGAAAAAGTGAGAGAGAGAGAAAAAAAGAGAGCAATGAGAAGAACTGGCTTTGAGGAATGATTGATTAACACTTATTGTAAAAATGACCCATCTATTTTTAAGCAGGGGGTATGAAGTACACAATTACATGCTTGACCTTTGCTTTTAGGCACTTCAGGGTATTTTAGGCATAAAATAAACGAGTCAATGACTCGGCTACCCTATCATGCTCTAAATCTTATGACCCTTTGTAGGTAGAAAGTTGATGTGAGACTTATGCTTGCCAAAGTGGCTAGGAAACTTGACTTTTTGATCGACAGTTTTCTTGGACATCCCCAAAGATGTAATTAACCAAAAGAATATATTTCTTTGAGAGTTGTCCTTGGCCCCAGAACAAGTACTTATACTTGATTCTCTAGTTTTGGGTAACTTTCGCAAGGTTCTCTTCGCTGATATGTCTCTAAGGTGTTTTCGATCCGATCTCTTTTCAAACGTACACTATGGGGCTATCAACTCAAATTTCACTTTACGGAAGTTCTTCACGTTCTTTCTCTCATTTTTCTATTTCCCATCGTATATTCTTTCTTTTGGTTCCTCTCCTTTTTGGATTATTCATATTATCCAAGAGAAAATTTTACTCGAGTAAGATAATAATACGACGATTATAAATAGACAAACTGACGACTCTTTAAAAATTAAAAGGGAGAAAAGGAACAAAACAAATAAATAATCATATAAAAAGTATATGGAAATTTAAACTTTAATAGTGACTCGAGAAAACATTAAGCACGCAAGTCATGGACATACAAGACGTTATGCAAGACAGCATGTAAGGGTGCAAAGTGTATGCACAGTGACATTATGAATGTCAAGAAATGGGCACGAAGTATGATACCCAAAAATGCACAAATGCCCACTATGAGCATATGGGGGTATATGCTTGCTGATGCACAGTGGGGTGCAAGTGCGAATGTGTTCATGCAAGCAGTACAAAACAAGCATGCAATAATGCAACATTCTAGTGATGAGAGTGTCTTGTACCTTAAGTCTGAATCTATAATCTTGTATAGACTTAGAACCAGGTATTTTTATGCGATGTATGACCACTTTTCCTGGGATATCACTCCAACCCAACATCATTGTTCTCTCTATATTTTAGTACACTTTTACTTTCTTTTGCATTTTTGCATACTTGGATTGATTTTGCCCCTTTTCTTATGGTTTTATTTGGAATGCTATAAAAATTATAATCTAGACTCTTTAAAAATCTAAACTTTCTACAAATACATAATAATAAAATAATAAAAAAATTGTGATAATAAAAAGTTTAGGATTAAAAGGATTTTTAGAAACTTGCCTTTATTTTCTTGCATGGCTTTCGACCCGGTTTTAAAATGGGTTGCATGCATGGCTATACATGGCTATAAACCCCATCATGTCTAATAGGGCCTCTACAAAAATCTAAGGATCACTGTAAATAACTGCATCATTTTCATATACCCGAGGAGAAGACTCCGCACTTCTTCACAACCGACTTGCCTGACATATCTTCTTACTTAGGAGATTGTCTAGAATGCATAGGTCGTTCGAAGGCACCACGACCCAAATGGGGTTAGTGGTTACGGTGATTCACCCTCTGCCCTATGACTAGGTATACCTGTCGAAAGCATCTAGATTCTCACTTGATATGACTTAAATCCATTAGTTCCCAAATAACTAGATTTCATTGATTATATAAGCAAGACCCTTTTTATCGAGAGTTTTCTTGGGCATCTCCCAAGACGTAATTAACCAAAGAGATATGTTTCTTTGAGAGTTGCCCTAAGCCCCAAAAAAAACATTTATACTATATTCTCTAGCTATGGGTAATTTTCGCAAGTTCCTCTTTACAGATGTCTCCAAGGTATTGTCGATCTGATATCATTAAGAACGTCACACTTGGGCTATCCACACGAAGTTCACTTTACGATATTTCTCCACATTCTTTCTCTCGTTTGTCTATTGCCCGTCGCATATCCCTCTTTTTGGTTCCTCTCTTCTTCGGATCATTCATTTTATGAGGAAATCAAATTTACTCGAATAAGGGATTAACATGACGATTATAAATAGACAAACTTGCGACTCCTAAAGAAATAAAAAGGGAGAAAAAGACTAAAAATAGGTAAATATGCATATAGAAGTATATTGAAATTTAAAGTTTGTTAGAGCATGATTATTAAAACTGAAACATTTTAACAGAATAAAATCATGATAAAAATTAAAAATTTTCAAAAGTTTGAATTTAATATTTAATGGGAGCTCTCAATCAATTGTTTCTGAAGGGACAACCTTTTTAATCAATTTCTGCCCCTAAACCCCCAACTTGAGACATTACTTTAAAAACTCCAAAGCCCTCTTCTTCATGGTACAATTTTCAAATTGGCTTATTGATCTTTTGCCAGAACAAGCACTCAAACCCATAATCTCATGATTCTTTATTTCATTTCCAACCAATAAACCATGCCTTCAAATACATAAATTTCCATTTCAATCAACTGACAAGAGTCCAAAATAACTCCACAAAACAAACTCTACAACCAGAAAAACTGGCAACACATCCAACAATTTCAAATAAACAAGCCCCCAATAAAAAACCAAATAAAACAAAGCCAAGAAGTAGCACAAACAAATAACATATATTATACAAACAAAAAACCATCCAAAATCAGACTCCTCTGGCTAACATTTTCTTATAATTCTCAATTGACTGAAGGCGCTGCAGCAGAAGATCTTCTCTAAAACGCTTGATGAACTCCTCTGCGCTTGCATCTATGTCCTCATGCATCCACTCAACCCTCTTTGCTCTCTCACCGCTCTCGCCTGCCGGCGCGCTTCTCGCCGCCGGACATGGAGCTTTCTCTTTTTTCGTCGCAGCTGCGAAGGAAGAAGAAGAAGAAGAAGAGACAGAGATGGTGTTGGAGTTGCACTTCCTTTTAGCCATGGCTGTATCTTCTCTGCTTATCATTCTTCTTTGCTTAATATTTGAAATGAATGTTTTTGATATCTGTTTGTTTCATCCCTTTGTTGTTTTTATAGGGTAAAATGGTTGGTGATGTGGAGCTGAGTCTGACTTGTCAAAAGGAGATACGATAGAATGCGTCTAAGTGTGGATTGCGTATCTTAGTTCTACTTTGGTAGTTTCAACGCTTTC
>NEWO01000024.1:746637-779712 GCA_003013225.1 Phalaenopsis aphrodite | reverse complement strand
GTTTTGACAGCCCTAATTATGGATGTATAATCTGAATCTAAAGTTTTAGAATTATTTAATTTATTTTCAGCCAAAATATTATAAATGGGAACAAATTCTGTGCTTAAAAATTGGAGTATGTATAATTATGTGATACGTAGATACATTTATTCTCATATTCGGTATGCAAAGATCATATGTGCGACCAGCACCTAATCATTTATCCTTTCGATTGGAAGATGGGACACAAATAATAATTTATACTTAATTAGTAAAATCTTCAGATCAAATAAATATTTGAACGTGGATTTTAGATCTTAATGTATTTATTGGAAGCAAGGTAGAGTAATATTTAGAACTATTTTAGTTTTATTTTTAATAAATTTTTAGTCACAATTAAAAGAAATCAATCAACATGCCTCTTGAATCAAACTAAGGATAGAGCCTAATAAGGAAAGAGAGAGAGAGAGAGAGAGAGAGAGAGATAATAATATGTTGTGTTTTATTCATAAAATGATTCTTCTATTTATAGATGAGAGGATACAATGATGATATTATGTTTCTGTCACTCCTTTAAAGTGGTAGATACTACGATATTTGTTGTATTTTATGTGAATGAGCTTATTGTCTGCATGCTTTCTAGCTCTCCCGGATAAGCTTAGCTAGTTTTGGGCAGACATAATCAACTTGGATGGCTAAGCTTGGTCGTCATGGGTTGATCGGTTGATTTAGCATGACTGTTAATCCTTAATACCCGGGGAGGAGCCTCTAGGCATCCTTGTGATGGTTGAAGATATGGAGAACATGATATTCCCATGGATTAGTTCTACTAGAAGGTAGGCTATCATATCAGATTAGCTTTCTTGTAGTGGTTGGCTCAGATGCTTCTGTTTTATTTCTAGTTGAATGGTACATGTTTAGATCATCTTGTAATCTCTTGCTTGTCTCGTGGTCCAATGGGTTTTGGCCTTTTCGGCTTGGCTCGTATGGCTTTGCTCAATCGGTCAAGTGGGCTATACGATCTCCTATCAATGGGCAAACTTTTGTTATAGTATTCTCTTATGGACCGTTAGATCTATTTAAAATTAATACTGACATATTACTTTGTACATAATTTAGTTTCCTAATTTTCTTACATCTTGATAGCGATGTTGCGATAAGAATAAGATAATTTATTATAAAAGTAGATTACAACAAATTTTAATTAATGATTGAATAACTGAACTCCCTTAATTTTGATATATAAAAGAAAGGTAGAGGCTTCCAGACAATGATAAAAGGATGTGCATTGAAAATGCTTTTATCATAGGAATAGATGAAATTCAAGTCATATATGTGCAATGATAATGTTTCCAAAATATGAATAATCATTCTATAGTTATAAATATATGTCTGTCTTAGGACATAGTAAAACATAGGAATAGATAGAATTTAAGGTAAAAATTACATTACACAAAGACGAAAAATGCACATTTCTAAAGAAAAATAAAAGGGGCATTTACATGCATGCTACACAATTTTTATGTAGGCATCTATATGCGTGTATATACGTGCATGCATACAAGAATCATTTCATAAGAAAATAAAATGAAACAAGAAAAATTTACGCAAATACTGTACATTTCTTGTGGATTTATATACCTGACGTCGAAAATATGATATTTACATTTATAACAACTCGTTGTTAGAAGCTTATTGTCACCTCCCAAAAGAGCTCTTTAAGGGTGGTGGGCAGCCCAAGACTTAAATTCTGTTTTTCGGCCCTACACCTAGCTGATATCAGACTTTTTGTCCGTGACATTCTCCTCTACTGGGCAACGCAGGACTTAAATACTGCTTTTCAGCCTTACACCTAGCCGATGTGAGACTTTTTGTCCGTGACATTCTCCTCCACCAAATCATGTGACACCCTCGTCACGGATTGACTCCACCAAGGATCCCATTGGACCATGAAGAGTCCACAACCTGATAAACAGTAATCGGCTCTGATACCACTTAGCACCTCCTGAAAGAACTCTTAGGGTGGTGGGCAATCCATGACTTAAATATTATTTTTTGGCTTTACACCTAGTCGATGTAAAACTTTTTGTCCGTGACATTATGCATAAAAATGTACATTTGACTTTTAAATAGTTAATCAAAGTGATATTTTTAATACAATATTAAAAATTTTGAGTGTTATGATTATAAATATTAAACTTTTGGTTTTAGATATGTAAATACATAAGAACTTTGTGATATGCTAAAAAAAATAGGAATAATTACATACGAACCACTTGAAATATTAATATTTATAAATTAACCTTCTAAGTAATATTTTTGAACTACAGAACTGATATATTTATACGCGTCACCATAAAAAAATTGATAATCTGAAAAAAAATGAAAAATATGGGTTGGTTTTATTATAATGAATTATGAGATTGTGTCAGAATTTTAAAAATGGATAAAAGAAGGGGGTAGTTTGTAAATATCAAGTTTCAGATGGTCTGTGTGTAATTATCTCAACAAAATACTAAAAAAAGAGGCATCGTCGCCCAATTCCGAGATATGCTCCCGGCCGCGCACTCTTAACACCATAGCCGCTGAAACTGATCTATTCGTAAGAAACCAAAATGGCGGCCATTCACCGCGTCCTTCCGATCTCCTCCTTTGATATCATACTACGCATCCCCAGAACCCTCCAACTCTCTCTCAATTCCTCCATCCTCTTTCATAAAGTCCGCCACTTTGCAGCCGCAAGCTCCCCTCCCATCCTTCATGACTTCTCCCATTGCTTCGCAGCTCGCAGACGAGGCCCTTCAAAGGTCTACGCCGGATGGTTCTCTGGTTTCGGCGTGAAGAAAGAAGCTCTGCCGGAGATAGTCAAGGCCGGCGATCCGGTCCTCCATGAACCCGCCGTCGAGGTCCCCTTGGAGGACATTGGATCGGAGAGGATCCAGAATATCATTGATGGCATGATCGGGGTCATGCGAAAGGCCCCTGGTGTCGGCCTTGCTGCTCCACAGATTGGTATACCTTTGAGGGTATTGTTTTACCTAATGTGAATCTTTATATTCCGGTTTATATAACTAGAACAATAAGAAAATATCACCTGCTGTCTCCATGTATATGTTTTCACTAGAACATAGCTGGGAGTTTTGTGTTGAGAATGCGATTTTAGTTCTCGCAGCAGGTGTTCTTAATGGCTGCAATATATTTAGGGCTTGAGAATTGTATTGGTTTTTTGCCTTGTTCATGATTGGATTGTAATGAATAAGCTTCAGTCCCTCGACTGTTTTCTGACTCGGCTTGAAGATTACAAGCAACTGGAATCAAATTGTTTTCTTAGTTCATATTGAGTTTGAACTGAAATAAATGAGCCAATCCTAGCTTGAATCAGTCTAGCTTATGGCCAAATGTTGCTTGGATCGAAGCCAACCAATTGAGTGAGCCGCAAAATTTTGTTTTGTTGTTAGTGTTTCTACAAGTAGCATTTAAAATGTGAGCAACACTAATAATAATAATATAACAACAACAACAACAACAAGTGTTAAAATTCAAAAATAATGCGGAATAATGTGGAATACTTGATATTTATTTCATTGATATGAACGGGGGTATAAATAACCCTTACAAAAATCCTATAATAGGAAAAATAATAAAAAAAAGAAATGATATGAAAGACAAGTATATCACCTGATATATTCTATAATTAATTCATCCTAATTATTAGGAGATACTAAGAAATAACATAAAATAAGAAAACAAATACTTCCTGATTCAAGGATATAAATATAAAATAGGAAAGTAAATATCTCCTTAATCTAAGGAAATAATTTATTCTCATAACTTATTATAGGAATAAATTATTTCCTATTATAAGTCTTAATATGAAAGACAATAAATCCTGTAATTTAAATTAGATATTTCAACACTTCCTCTCAAGTTGAAACATTGTTGAAAACCATATTCAACTTGAATTTGAAAACATCAACTGATGTGCGAGGAATATCCTGTGAAGTAGAACTTGAAATCTTCATCCTGTACTGTTGTTGTCTTTGGCTTTAGTTACTGCAGTTTCTATAGGTAGACAAAAAACTCCACTCTTGGTGATGGCGGTGGCAGCAAGCCTCTAGACGGATCTGAAAAGTTAGGAGGACGATGCAAATGGTTCCTCCACATCATCGGTTATGATATGCTGACTGGAGGAGTCTCTGATCGCAATCTAGCTTGCAAGGCATTAGCCGCATTGGTAGGCGGAGATGGAGTTGGAGATGCCGAAAACGGAGGCGAGAGCCGGTACAATGGAAAAAACTGATGTTACCCTTCCTATGACCAGATTAGGAACTCCTACTGCCGAGATACCGATGTTAGCTTTTCGAGTGATTCCTTCTAGGTTCTTCGGGTGACCATATTTTTCTATTGATAATTGTTGGATTAAGTTCACCATCCCCTCTCAAATTAATGCTGTCAAATTGCCAACAAGAAATTTTGTCGGTTCCAATAATCCTCAACCCATAAGTGTCGAATCCGAATGTCCCGAAACCGAGAATGCCGAAGTCTCAGAGACACCTTCTGAACCATAACATAATTTGAGCAAAGAAAAACAAGAAATCATTTATCATTGTCTTCATAAATTTGAATCATAGCCATAAGAATGATCCGCTTCCAGTTACACAAATGCTACTGATCATAGCCCACAAATAGGATCCAGTTACACGATCCAGATGCTATCAATCATAGTATAAAAATATGATCCGTGTCCTGCTCCAAATGCTACCGATCATAGCCCACAAATAGGATCCAGTTACACGACCCAGATGCTATCGATCATAGCATACAAATAGGATCTGTGTCCTGCTCCAAGTGCTATCAATCATAGCCCACAAATAGGATCCAGTTATACAATCCAGATGCTATTGATCATAGCATACAAATAGGATTCGTGTCCTGCTCCAAGTGCTACTGATCATAGCTAAAAGTAGGATCCGCGTTCTGTTAAACAATTTAAATGCTATTGATTCTTCCTGCGATGACGAGGACGATCTGGGAAGGAGTTGAAGAGTCGCAAGAAGTGGTAGGAGGAAGACTTGATGGAAGTAGTTGAAGGCGGAAGGTAACACGGCGATTGAGGCGCCAGCCTCAAAGATATCTCCAGCAATCGTGACTGTGGTTGTCCGCCCGCTGACGATACCAAACAAAACCAATTGCATTCAATCTCTGCAAAGAACAAAACATGCCTGCCAAGCCAACTTAGAAGCATTTTCGGTGAATAATTGAAGCACCAGATTCGTCATACTTGGCCTTTGAAATCCACATCTGTTGGAAGGTGCTGATAGAAGCGAGGATGGAGCCCCCAATCCAAATACTATATTTCCTCTCGGCTTAGCCAAGCGAGAGCCTAATAGCAAATAAACAGTAGCTGCAGCAAAGGCAATCTTCGCATCATAGGAGCAAGAGCTGATCCACCGAGAGAAACTCTAGCTCTTCTCGCATGGCATGGTACAAAATTCAGGCACACCACTAACCTTCAAGGAAGGAGGGCAGTTCCTCAATGCACCCTCAGCTGAAACCACAGTTTCAGGCTTTGCAACCTCATTCTTCATACTCAAGGGAGATTCAAAGACCTCGAGAGTTTCTTGAGTTGCCTCTACAGTGACAGTTCGCGCTTTGTTTGGAGGATCTCTTTTCGCTGAACCTAAGAAAAAATCACTCACATCGTGACTATCCATGGGAAAGACAGAGAAGCTGGATGCATCAACAACTGCATCGGAAGGCTTTAATAGTTCATCGACAGTGGAAGCTAGAAACTCTGAAGAAGACTTGCCAGAGAAGAATGATAAAGCGACAACACCAACTGGGACCTTGGGCATCTCCTTTGCACGGGAAGCCAAAATCTCTGTAGGACGCTTGGTGGAAACCATAGTAGAAACCGCCTCGGCAACAACAACTTTCGAAAATCCCTCATCACCAGGAACAAGGGCCTTCCCAGGTCTATTGCATGACAACTTTGAAGCGTCCATGGCGCCGACCAGAAACTTGAACAACTCCCGAGCAACGGATGTTTGATTCGCCGTCTGGGAACCTCCAATCGAGGATGAGAAGCGCGATGGAGAACTGGAAGCACGAGTCCATGAGCTATTCCTCGCCGAAGACTTCTCCCCAATTCCGGATAGCTCATTATCAAACAGCTGGTTCGCCAAGAAGGCCAAGGGACGACAACTAGACTCGTTGATGTGGAGGAAGCCGCAGCAGCGGTGACCAATGGAGGTGGCTAGACCTAGGAAAAGTAGCTTGAATAGGAAAGGGTGGCGTGGATGGCCATGGGACTGTGGCTTCCAGAAAGAGCGGAGATTTTCCAGATGCGTGCGGGTTGAGGATTAGGGTTAGGTTTAGCTCCCTTTTCCTGGTGAACTTGCCTGCCGCACTGGGAGAAATATGAACGGGATCCGTTGCCGGCGGAAGAAGATACAACAGTACGATTGTACTCGTCGATCATGTAAAGATGCAATGATGCAACGATTCGAGGTCTTTATTCGGAAGTTGGTACTTGAGGGTGAAAGCTCTGACCACGAAGAAGATGCCGGGAGAGAAGAAGAGTGCCCCTCCCTTCCTGCACAAAGGATTGCAGGAAGAGAGTTCGACAATTCTCAAAAGAAGACTAGTGGCTAGAGTATGAAATTAGGCTCTGATACCATGTTAAAATTCAGAAATAATGTGGAATACTTGATATTCATTTCATTGATTTGAACGAGGGTATAAATAATCCTTACAAGAATCCTACAATATGAAAAATAATAAAAACTGAAATGATATGAAAGGAAGAATCCTATATTCATAGCCACTGAAATTGATCTATTTGGAAGAAACCAAAATGGCGGCCATTCACCGCGTCCTTCCAATCTCCTCCTTTGATATCATCCTCCACATCCCCAGAACCCTCCAACTCTCTCTCAATTCCTCCATCCTCTTTCATAAAGTTCGCCACTTTGCAGCCGCAAGCTCTCTTCCCATCCTTCATGACTTATCCCATTGATTTGCAGCTCACATACGAGGCCCTTCAAAGGTCTCCGCCGGATGGTTTTCTGGTTTCAGCGTGAAGAAAAAAACTCTGCTGAAGATAGTCAAGGCCGGCGATCCGCTCCTCCATGAACTCGCCGTCGAGGTCCACTTGGTGGACATTGGATTGGAGAGGATACAAAAGATCATTGATGGAATGATCGGGGTCATGTGAAAGGCCCCTGGTGTCGGCCTTGCTGCTCCACAGAATGGTATTCCTTTGAGGGTATTGTTTTACCTAATTTAAATCTTTATATTCCGGTTTATATAACTAGAACAATAAGAAAATATCAGCTGCTGTCTCCATATATATGTTTTCACTAGAACATAGCTGGGAGTTTTGTGTTGAGAATGCGATTTTAGCTCCCGCAGCAGGTGTTCTTAATGGCTGCAATATATTTAGGGCTTTAGAATTGCATTGGTTTTTAGCCTGTTCATAATCGGTTTGAAATGAATAAGCTTCAGTCCCTCAACTGTTTTCTGACCCAGCTTGTTTTAGAAGAATACAAGCAACTGAAATCAAATTGTTTTTTTAGTTCATATTGAGTTTGAACTGAAATAAATGAGCCAATCCTAGTTTGAATCAGTCTAGCTTATGACCAAATGTTGCTTGGATCGAAGCCAATCAATCGAGTGAGCAGCAAAATTTTGTTTTGTTGTTAGTGTTTCTACAAGTAGCATTTAAAATGTGATCAGCATTAATATTGATAATACAACAACAACAACAACAACAACAACAACAAGCCTTTATCCCACTAAGTTGGGTTGGCTACCTGAATGCATTTTCCTCATTGCTTCTTATTGAGTGTCATATTTTCATTTAATTCTAACAGATTAAGATCATTTTTTATACAATTGCCCTAGTCTTCTTAGGTCTACCTCTATCTTTCTTAACATAAGTGAAATCTAAAATAACTTCTCTCTTAACAGGATCATCAGATGGTCGATGTTTAATGTAACCAAATCATCTAAGAAGACTCTAATTTTGTCCGCCACTGGAGCTACACCACCTTATCACGGATATAATCATTTCACATTTTGTCTCTAAGTCTCTAGCCACTCATCCACCTAAGCATTCTCATATCAACGACACTGAATGTTGTTTTATGCTTCTCTTTTAAAGACCAACATTCGGCTCCATAGAGCATTGCAAGTCTCACCACCATCTTATAAAATTTTCCTTTCAGTCTAAGTGGTACTTTTCTATCACACTATAGACCTAATGAATTCCACCACTTCAACCAACCAACTATACTTCTACTAATAACATCCCATTCTATATCAACATCACTTTGAACAATAGACCCGAGATATCTAAAACAATCACACTTTTTAATGATATGATCTCACATAGTTACAACTCTGCCACTACAGCTCATACTACTAAAATTACATTCCATCTATTCAGTTTTAGATCTACTCACATGAAGGCTTTTATACTCCAATTTAGACCTCTATAATTCAAGTTTTTCCTTAACTCTTTCTCTAATCTCATCCACAAGAAGGATATCATCAGCAAAAATCATCCACCAAGGTACATCCTCCTTTAAATGTCCAGTAAGAGCATCCATAACTAATGCAAAAAGATAAGAGCTTAAAGCGGATCCCTGATGCAGTCCAACTAATATAGGAAATACTTAGTCAATCCTCATTTTGTTCAAACACAAGTAACAACTCTAATATACATAGCTTTAATGACTTGAATATAAATCATATCAACTTTTTTTTCTCTCTAGAACTCTTCAAAGGACTTCTCTTGGAACATTATCGTAAGTTTTTTTTAAATTAATAAAAATCACATATAGATCTTCCTTATTCTCTGTACTTCTCCATCAAACCCCTCGATAAATGTATAGCTTCCATAGTAGACCTCCTCAACATAAATCCAAACTGATTATGAGAAATCTTTGTATCACGTCTTAATCTATGTTAAATTATTCTCTCCCATAATTTTAAAATATGACACATCAACTTAATTCCTCTATCATTTGCACACTCTTGTGCATCCCCTTTATTCTTAAAAATGATGACAAAAATACTCTTCCTCCTCTCCTCAGACATTTTTTAGTTTTTAAAATAATAATAAAGAGTTTAGCAAGCCAAAAAACTCTCAATTCTCCTAAATTTTTTCACACTTCAAGTAGGATATCATCAGATCCTCTGATATTCCACCCTTGGTTTTCTTTAAAGCCTCATCAATTTCTGTTTTATTTATTAATTTTTTTTTAAAGTTAGCCTGGTGATTCTGTTTACTTGTTTTTGCTTCTTATTTAGTGATATTGCTTGTTATTGTTGGTTGTAGTCTTTTAAAATTATTAGTTTCACTATTGTATGCATTATGGTTGGACATGGTGAGTTTATACTATTTGACAAGTTGAAAAATGGCTAAAAATTTTAAAAAACCCTAAAAATTACTTAAAATATATGTCAAACACACCAATAGAGAATGACCAACGTAGAGTACTAAGAGATTTTGTCAATCATTATGATAGATGAGGTACATTAGAGCATAGATAAACCTACAAATAAGGCTAATAATGTTAAACTGAATCCCACCATCATTCATATGGTTCAAAACTCTTCATTTTGAGGTTTGCTTGTAGAAGATCCAAATTCAAATTTTTAGTTTTTTGAAAATCTGTGCAAACTTAAGGTGTAATGGTGCTTCTACTCAGTTAAGCTTAAGTTATTTCATTTTTTATATGAGAGACAAGACAAAGATGTTGAATTCATTTCTTTTAGGATCCATTACTACTTGGAATGATTTATTTAAAAATTCTTAGCCAAATATTTTTCACCAAAAATAATCTTAAATTTAATAATGGTATTATCTCTTTCACCTAGTTAGTTAATGAATTCATTTGTAAGTCATGAAAAACTTTTAAGAATCTATTGAGAAAGTACTCACATAATGCCCTATCTGATTAACTCATTATCCAGATTTTTTTATAATGAACTGATGTGATCTTTTAAGTCTATTATAGATGTTGCAGCTAGGGGGTTACTAATGTCAAAATTATTTGATCATGACTATACATTGATAGAAGATATGATAACTAATAACTTTCAATAGCCTTTAATGAAAGTCTACATTAGAAAGGTTGTTACTGTATATGAGACTGATGGATTAATCATCTTGACTTTACATGTCACTATTATTTCAAAAAAATTAAACAATTTATGCTGAATGCAATTCAGGGGGCATCTATGAATGAGGAGAATGCCTGTGAACCAATAGGTGATCCATATGTTTTAGTTGTGGAGTTAATAAATAAAAGATATGATAACTAATAACTTTTAATAGCCTTTAATGAGAGTCCACATTAGAAAGGTTGTTAGTGTACATGAGACTGATGGATTAATCATCTTGACTTTACATGTAACTATTATTTCAAAAAAATTAAACAATTTATGCTGAATTCAATTCAGAGGGCATCTATGAATGAGGAGAATGCCTGTGAGGAGTTAATGAATTTTGTAAACAACAGAACCAATATTCCCTATTCAAACATTTATAATTTTGGTTGGAAGAATCACCCGAGAGCTTTAATTGAAATAACGATCAAAATGTTGAAAATAATAACTGCCCAAACAACTAACTAAACACTATAGGCAAATAAAACAACCAAAATAGTAACTTTTCCAACTCTAGACCTAAGTAGTCTTCAGGGTTTATTTCAAATAAATAATTTAAAGAAAAGAAGTTATCATTGGAGAATTAGTGTCGCAGATAAGAAATCAGTTACATAATCATGCTGCAATAATAAAAAATATTGAATCTCTTTTAGGGCAATTAGCTTACTCTTAAGCAATAGACCATTGAGGTCGTTGCTAAGCAACATTGAAGTGAATCGTAAAAAAAAGAATAATTTAATTATTCATTGAAGGAGTGAAAAAGAATTAGAAGAGGTTGGTAGATAAGAGATTATGATTGATGAGGCTTCCCATGAACTTGAACCTGTAAATAGCCCATTTGAATTAGAAAAAAAAATTAGAACATATATTATGAAAATATTGCTGGTTTATCATATTTATGAATCATGTTTTATGAGTTTTTCATATTTATTAATAGATTAGATACTAATATTAATGAATCACGTTTTATGAGTTTTTAATATTTATTGCTAGTTTATCATATTTATCAATAGATTAGATACTAAGGAGGGTGAAAAATATATGTATAAACTAGCCAAACAAAGAGAAAAGAAAAGTAAAAATTTAACTCAAGTAAAGTGTATTAAAGATAAAAATCAAAAGGTACTTTTTTTACAAAAAGATATTTAACATCGGTAGATGAGTTACTTTGATAAAGTTTTTAATGAAGTTTCTGAAAATATGACCGACCTTAGTGATCTTAATATTGTGAATAATAATAAAACATTTCATTTTTACCATCGCATTAGTAAAAAAGAAGTTGAAGAGGCTTTAAAGAAAACCAAGGGTGGAAAGTCTGTAGGACCTGATGATATCCCAATTGAAGTGTGGAAATATTTGGGAGTTTCTTGGCTTACTAAACTCTTTAATATTATTTTAAAAACTAAAAAGATGCCTGAGTGGAGGAAAAGTATTTTGGTCCCCATTTTTAAGAATAAAGAGAATGCACAAGAGTGTGCAAATTATAGAGGAATTAAGTTGATGTGTCATACTTTAAAGTTATGGGAGAGGGTAATTGGACATATGTTAAGACACATTACAAATATTTCTCATAATCAATTTAGATTTATGCCAGACGGGCTACTATAGAAGCTATATATTTATTGAGAGGTTTGATTGAGAAGTTCAGAGATAATAAGGAGAATCTACATTTGATTTTTATTGATTTAGAAAAAACTTACGATAAGGTTCCAAGAGATATCCTTTGGAGAGTTCTCGAGAAGAAATGTGTTAATATGACTTATATTCAAGTCATTAAAGATATGTATACTAGAGCTGTTACTTGTGTTCAAACTGAAGGAGGATTGACCAAATATTTTCCTATTTCTGTTGGATTACATTAGGGCTCGGCTTTGAGAGTCTAATGGCCTTCGTTTAAGTAGAACTAAAATTGAATACATGGAATTTAATTTTAGTAGTAATAGCTCTAGTGACAGAAGTGTGACTTTGGGTGATCAAATTATTAAAAGGTGTGAACGTTTTAGATATCTTGGGTCTGTTGTTTAAAGCGATGGTGATATAGATGAGGAGGTTAATAGTAGAATTCAAGTTGGTTGGTTGAAGTGTAGGAATGCTTCGGGCCTTTTGTGTGATAAAAAAGTACCGCTTAGACTGAAAGGAAAATTTTATAAGACGGTGGTGAGACCTGCGATGCTCTATGGTGCTGAATGTTGGCCTTTAAAAGAGAAGCATAATAATAAGTTAAGTGTTGCTGAGATGAGAATGATTAGGTGGATGAGTGGCTTTACACTTAGAGGCAAAATGCGAAATGAATATATTCGTGATAGGGTTGGTGTAGCTCCTGTGACGGACAAAATTAGAGAATGTCGTCTTCGATGGTTTGGTCACATCAAACTTCGACCATCTGATGATCCGATTAGGAGAGTAGATGTTTTAGATTCGACTTGTGTTAAGAAAGGTAGGGTAGACCTAGGAAGACTTGGGCTTATTGTATTAAAAATGATCTTAATTTACCAGAACTAAATGAAAATAAGACACTAAATAGGACGCAATGGAGAAAAAAGATTCATATAGCCGACCCCACGTAGTGGGATTAAGGCTTTGTTGTTGTTGTTGTTGTTTTATGAGTTTTTAATTTTTATATTTCAACGCTTAAGCCTTGCTTTGCTTAGGCGAAATACTCCATTTTCTGATTTCATCTTTCTAAACATTGGGTTGACTTTCAGCTTACCTATTAATAATAGAAAACTTCTTAACATACAATAGCAATGCTACTTTACCCAATCAAAACTATGGAATTCAAATCTTAATGCAGTACCTGTAGGCCGAATTGTAGGCAATCTACTGAGAAATTTTAGCAAATTTGACATAAAAAATATCTCTTTTGTGTTTTTTTTTTTGGTGTTTATTTATTTTATAAGAGAATCCCTCTATTGCTGAAGGGAGGGAGAAGGGATTTACTTTGCTTTGCTTCTGCGGATCATTTCTTAGATTATTTAGAACATCAATTTATGGTTGTTGATAAAGCTTGGTTAGGAGGAGAATCAAATGGAGTAGGATTGAATTGGGTTGGGGTAACTAATTTCGCAGTGGAATTTCGGCAAAATAGTTTGAAGATTTGAATTAAATCTAAATTTTAAGTTTAAATTCAGATCTATGAATTTATTTGGTACAGTTAACGAGATGGGGACAATTATAAGTTGAGGAGCGATTGAAGTATAGGAAATAATGTTTTTTTTTAAAAATTCATAATAGAGAATAATGCACATCAAATTTGAGCATTTCCCAAGTTTTACCTCGTTGGAAAGGATTTTTGCAAGGAGGGCTCGAGTGGAGGAAAAAAATGCAGGAAGGAAATAATTTGTAAACTAATTTTCTCTAGAACTTAAGAAGTTTCTTTAATATAGTGCGAAAATGACAGGATCTTTGTTATGACATTGAATTGATGTAGTGTAGGCAATAGAATTATTGATTGAATATGAAATGGAAAGATAAGAAAGAAAAGGAGAACAAACAGCAAATTCTCAAGTTGTTCCTCAAAACATCTAAATAGATCTTCAAAGTACTTTGTGCTAATTTTTCGAAGCATAAAAGAAAAGTAGGAAGTCAAGATATGGGCCGCAGTTATATTTTCATTCTATCTCATGATAATTGGTTATTTATCAAAATAGACTGACAATTGATTGTCAAACCATTCCTATGAGCTCATCATATGATAATTCTGATGAAATTAATAACTTAAAAAAATTACCAATTTCTAATTAATGTAAATTGCAAATACGCTAAGAAAATTAATCTTGATTATCCCTGAATGGATGACATGAGTCATTATAACATCTTCCAAGTAGTACAGCTAAGCTCTTTTTGGGGGTATTGTAAATTTGAAATAATTGCTAGAGTTAGACTTTTAAATTCATTGTCTCACTAAGGGCTTGTTTGAGATTATGTTTGTTTTTGTTTTCTCTTTACTTTTTAAAAATATATTTATTTGGTGTTTTTTTTTAGAAACAAATCAGCTTATTTTTAAAAATACTCAAAACAATTTTTAGGTGTTTTGAAGGTTTTTAAAAATAATCACCCTATTTTTAGCCCCTGCTTGCAGTCTATCTCCATCTTTGTCTGGCATTGCCTGTTGTCACCCGCCATCTCCAGTTGGCAGCCACCGATCACCGCTTGCCGCTTCCGGTGACCACCACTGGCCATCGGCACACCGCCATCTTAAATAAAAGCAAAATATTTTAGTTTAACTTGCCATACATGTTTTATTTTAAATCAGTATGTAAATAAAAAGAAATTCCCAAATGAACCCTACGCTACGTGGTTTACATTTTTATCCCTTACCACTAAAAGTTGGCATTTTTTTTTGGGGTGACAACTACTGATTGTATTTTTTGTCCGTTGTCCTGTTTACTCGTCATGCTATCAAACATTTTTGCTTCCACTTTAATTTAAAGTCTACTAGTCATGTGATTATTTTCTTGCAATTTGCATGGCAGATTATTGTTCTTGAAGACACAAAAGAATACATTAGTTATGCTCCTAAGAATGAAACTGATGCACAAGAACGTCGACCTTTTGATCTGCTGGTACTCACTTTTAAAAGTTTATTTGAAGCAGATTCCTTCTCTCTTCGGGCATTTATGCCTTAACTATTCTTTTTATTCCGAGGCAGGTAATAGTTAATCCAAAACTTGAGAAGAAGGGAAGCAGGACTGCTTTGTTCTTTGAAGGCTGTTTGAGGTATGAAAAAGTGTTTATAGACTTTGTGTTTGCATCAATTGGGAGATGATTTGTGCTCCATGAGCTATGTAGCGATTGGGAGCATCTTGGAAAGAGCCATTAGTAGTGTTGCGACTACCAAATATTTGAGTCCCATTTTGATGGCACTTTTGTTTCCTGTTTTTATTTATTATTTTCCTTTTAATTTTTAAAAATATGTTTGTTTGATATAAGTTTTACATACTTTTACTTTTTAATTTTAAAAACAATCAATCAATTTTTAAAAATACTCAAAACATTTAAGAGATATTTTAAGTGTTTTTAAAAATAATATTCTCACCCAAAAATGTTTAAATTTAAAACAAAATGACCGATAAAACAATATAAAAATAAAAAATTACGTCTTAAGCCATTTTTCTTGCAGCGTTGATGGATATCGAGCTCTGGTTGAGCGGCATCTACAGGTCGAGGTCACGGGTCATAGTCGTTTTGGCCAACCTATTAAAATTGCTTCATCCGGATGGATGGCACGCATATTACAGCATGAGTTTGATCATCTAGAAGGGACTATATATGTGGATAAGATTGTTCCGAGGACATTCAGGAGAGTTGAGAATCTGGATTTGCCTCTTCCAGTAGGATGCCCAAAGCCAGGTGTCTATGATCAAGGTTTGTGACCTATGAAGCTAAATTGCTTAGCAATTGTTTTTTGGTGTTTAAGATATCAATGGCGGTTCTTTTGCATCCTTTTCTTTTCCTATTTTAAGATATTATCATATAGGACCATTCAAATTGTTTTCCATTCTCTAGGAAATAACTGAAGGGCCTTAAAAAAAAAATGGTTTAATTGCTATAGAGTGTCGCAATAACTAACTTTTGTAATATCTGTTTATATTTGCCGTTCAACTAGCATAGTTGGCCTAAAGGTTAGTTATAAGCATTAAAATCACCAAAATAAATCCCACAAAACAAGCTATTTGCCAACTAATGGCACAGTTATAAATTTCAATAAACTCTTCAATTCTAAGTGAAGTCACAATGACTTTACTCGAACTAGTTTCATACTTCTACTTCATCATGAATTAATTGTGTTGAATCAAAATTTTTCCGGGAGGCACATCCAAAGGATTTGAGTGTTTGAACTAAGAGAAAGGGAGGGAGGGAGGGAGTGCACAATGACTTGCTGCTTTGGGGCAAAATGAGGTATTCCCGGGCTCTTGTGACCCTTTTCATATAATCGAATATTTTTGATACACAAAGAGGAAGAAGAGCCTAAAGTCCTTTCTTGTAAGAAGATATATGAAAGAAGGGAGATGCCAACAAAAATTCTATTACAAGTATTTATAGTAGAAGGAAAGCAGTGACGGAAAATTATATCTATAAACCTGCTTAAAAGGGTGTTGGGCAAGTTATTCTAGTAATTATATCCTTGTGGGCTTAGGGTTTCGGCATTCTCTGGCTTGGTTGACTAGGACTGAAGAGCTGAATCGATCTATGCTGCTGGTTGGCCTTTTGGATGGGGGATCATCGGTTGGTCGATACTTCGACTCTAAGCGATTGATTGGATTTATGAAGACGATAGGTGAGATTGATCCAACGATTGATGTTAGCTGGGAGGATGATTCGGGTCGTTCTTTAGCCTTCAATTCTCGCCGGAAGGATTCTTGTCGGCTGAGTAGACTCGTACTCTCAAAACATAGGATGTCATCTATACATGTATCATTGAGTCGCCTTGAATGAACTCTGGCTAGCATGAGCCAATCAGTTTTCTTGGGTTCTTAGGTTGCTTTCTGATTGGTCCAGCTTTGCCATTCTTTCTTGGGATGTCAAATTGCCTCAAGATTTGTGTTGACACCTTTTTTATGTACTTTTTGAAAGGGACAATTATGATAAGAATAAGAGAATTAATGCAAAAATTAAGCAATGTTTTTGATTAATTAATAATGCAATAATTGAACTATCCTTGAATTTTGTGCCTGTGATTCCTATAAATATGTAGTAAGGGGCGCATTTTTCCCATCTTCCTCTGATTTTCTTTGCTTGACCTTTATTTTCTTTGATCATCAGCATGGTGAATGAGTTGTCCTCCAAGGCTGACAAGCACACCAAAACAACCTATCGAAAGGCTTTCAGGGATATGAGGCGGGAGAGTAAATCCCACCCGAAAGGTGGAGGCAGAAAGTGTTGGCGAAGAAGCAGAAGAGATCCGATCTGGAGGATCAGGTGGGATAATCAAACTCGCTCTTTGGTCACCCGATGAGGTGCAGGCTCTCTTTGGTCACCCAAGAGAGGTGGTCCATGAGGAGAAAGGTCGTTTGAGAGAAGCGTCTTGTGTGGAAGAGAGTCGCCACTCGAATGAATGATGAGTCGGTCCGTCTACTCCTGCTTAGACTCCATCACCATCTGGGGTAGCAGAGCAAGAAGCTGCTTGTGCTTTGGTGTCGCCAGGGGCACCAAAAGTTGTTGCTGGGGGAACCATGCGAGAGGTTGTTGTTGATGCCTGAACGCCGAGTGCGCCGGTGTCGCCGACCTTCCTTCTCCAGCCGCGAGACAAAAGATTGGTGAGGAAGGGTTCTCTTTCACCACTTTGGGGTGGGAACAAATCATGGGTATGAAGAGTTTGTTGGGTGAATTTTCTTTTTCTGAATCTTATTTTATATTATTTTTTTATGTAGACGACCCAATCACTGGAGTAGCGTATGTCGGCTTCCCTTTGGGGGAGGTTATTTTTGATTAGGTACTTAGGGTCTGCCAAGCGTGCTCCTTGCCAAGCTGATGCTGGGAGCAGTCGTTCGAGTCCCTTAGGGGAGGTCCAAGCGAAGGTTGCTGGAAGGCCATAATATTCCAACTCAAAAAAGCGCCGATGTGTGAGATAGAAGATTCACTCATCTAGGCGGCCAAATTTCCTTAGGTTGGGGAGATGCTCCTGCTGGTTGAGCAAGTTAATATGTTGGAAAAGATGGAGGAAGTGGTGGCCGTCATCTGTGTTCGGGAGGCCGCCCTTTGCGAAGAGGTTGCAGTTCTTCGAGCGGAGTTGTTGGCCATCCTGGAGGCATCTTCGGCCGCCCGGGCACAAACTAAAATAAATAGAGTAGATAGGTGTAGACTACGGGGGCGAAATTTTGTACAAGTGACAACTTCAGTAATGGTTTGTCTCGCTTAAAACGGTTGCTGATAATTTTGTAAATTATTTTTGTGAATAGCAGCCGAGTGGTGAATGTAAAATATTTTTTATTTATGAAATAAAAGTTTAAATTTTTTTATTTCGATTTGTGTGTTTGATTTGACTCCCTTTTTGTAGTTTCAGGCGGTAATGACGTCTTTGCCCTGCATTTGGGAAGTTCTTGTGTGGAGGTTCTGTTTTTCTTGAGTTCACTCTGTCGATTTCTTCTTTCGGTTGTTTCTTTTTTCCTCTCATTTTCATGGCTTCCAAATATTCACAAGAGCTCTTTGACACCATTTCGTTTGAGGAAGTTTCGATTCTGATGACGCGCCAGATGAAATAACTTCAAGAGTCATGTGTTTATGGGTAGTCAGTAGATTTGAGGGCGGCCAAAAGTAGTGATGGGGCGACTGATATTTATGACAAGGACTTGGTCTTCTACAGGGACTAATTTAAGTGTAGATTGATGTTGTCTTTATGCCGAGAGCTTCAAGCTATCCTCACACGCTACAGCGTCATTCCTGCCTAAGTGATGTCGAACTCAGTTGTTGTTATCATGATATTCATCGTCTTTCTCCAGTTGCTGGCTATCCCATGGCTGACTGATCTCGTCTTATTTCTGCAACTTCAAAGTTGTCCGGGACGGCCATGCAGTTTTCTCGGTGGGCCCCAAACTTCAACTTGTGAGGCTTGAGAATAAAATCAAGGGTTGGAAATTGAAGTTTCTGGTTGGTTCATGCCAATGAGGCTGGGGGGATAGGAGTCAGACTCATTGTGAGCGCTCTTAAAAAGATTAAGGCCCTTTTGAGACCTCTAAGAGAGTACGAGGGTATGTTTGAGAGACAAGAGCTGTCGGTGCATCGGTACCTGGACTCCGACATCTTGAACATGGTTCTATGGTTGGAGGAGTTTGGGGTCATGACCGATGAGCTGTGGGAGGCCTACGATGCCTAGGAGTCGAAGCGAAAGGAGAAGACTGCGACAAAAGTGGCTTGAAAGAAGCTGGGGGTGTAGGCCATCCACCTGGAAGCAATTAGTACTCCGGGTGAGGTCCGATAAAAAAGATACGGGGCTTGGTTCTTTTTGACTTCGAGGATTTTTTAATCATTTTTGCATATTTTAGAGAGTTCTTGTTAACCAAACAGAGGGTGGGTTTTTCTTGTCAAGTGCTAGGACTTCAGGAGTTCATTGGATGGATTCTCCTAAGATTGAGCTTCTTCTAGATGAGCGGAGAGGAAGCGAATATGGCTTCTCCGAACAGGGTTAAGGTGGCCATGTCACATAGTGTTTCCTTCATCGACATCAGCTCAGTAAGCGTCGTCTATTTTTCTATCAAATTCTGACACTAAAGCTGATGACAAGCAGTTTGATCACCAGGTGGAAGACACTCCGCAACTGGAGGAAAAGGCTCCTGCCGAAGATGTCTCCCCACCTCCTCAGTCCAACAAAAGTTCTCCTTTGAGATGGGTTCCTTCCATCGATGAGGATACCAACATTTGGACGAGCTCCAACTGGCATTTCATCATGGTAAATATCTAGATGGATTGGTACATGGAGATGCCCTCAACAATGAACTATCCTTGTATCTTGGCGGATGTTCATTTTGATTCCTTCAAGCAGATGTTTAGAGGTATAGGTGGCGTGGATTTCAATCAACATAGTGACTGGTTCCACTTGATGGCATGGTCATCCACCCACTATCAGGCTAAGGCTTTTCGCCGAATGGAGGATAAGAAGGTGACTACTGAGCGAAGTATGGTCGAGGCTGTCACCCGGAAGAGCGAAGCAGAGCAAAGGGCCATCTTGATGGAGAAAAGGCTGAAGTTCTCCATCGAGAGCTGGATGAGTGAGACAAGTAAATATGAGGAAATTGTCGCTGCCTTGGAAAAAAAATGTCGAGCTTAAAGCGGCAATGACGAAGATGGTGCCTGCCAATGAGCATTTCAAGGGGCTCTTTCAACAACTTCAGACGGGCATCACTTTTCATGTCGATTGCTTCATCAAGGATGGCTTGGTTGACCCAAGTAGGTTGACATGGGGTTGTTCTCCACCCGTCTTTCATTCCCTGAGGAAGACAATGACAAATTTGTAGGAGCGACCTGAGAAGGAGGTGGCAACTACGTCAGATCAATTACTTCTTAGATCACTCTTTTATTTTTCACCTGTACATTAGGAAGAAAATTTTGTTTTGCTTGGGTATAGCTGATCAAATTGTGTAGTTATGTAGAAACACTTATATAAATTTTTGATAATGGAAACTTTTTCTTTATATCTGCCGCTTACCTTTACCACATTTTACTTTATTTCTTGATTGTTGGAGATGGTGTGCGTGGTAAAAGAATTGGTTTTGAGTAGTTTTGTTTATTGATTTTGATTTCTATTAACCATTCAAGACAAGTCTTATATCGTCTGTGTCTCATTTGCTTGGTTGGATCGTCACCTCAATTGGGTCATATGTTTTGCTAGTTCCTAAGCAGGTCTTGTTATTGCTTTCGTAGGGGTATTCATTGAGACTCACTGCTGAGGTGATTTTTGTCGTATCTTTCGCGAAGCTTGTTGCTATTGGGAAGGAAACCACCTCCAGAGCTTTATCCATAGCGAGTTTAGAGACATGGGCTTTTTGATGCTTGGATTTTTTAGTCTTATGCGGCTTGCCAGTCAAACGTTAGTTTTCGCTGCCAGTCAAGCTTCAAAGTTATACTGATCAGGCGTCTTACGCGTATGTCTGATTTTTTATAAATTTACTGATCGAACAGCTTTTTGGGCCATTGGTTTTTGCTATTGATGCCTAACTCGCATCTTACACTTTTTCAGATCTCAGTTGCTTGGTCGGATTTCATTCTTGGACGGGTTAGCCCTTGTGCTAGGTTTATTAAGTGAATATTGTCGCTGCTTTTGCGGGGGTAACCGCTTAGACTCACTTTTGGTGTGATTTGCACCGTATCCTTCGTGGAGCTTATCGCTATTGGGCAGAAAACCACCTCCTTTTCTTTGATTCAAGTTTGGAGACCAAAGTTTACAATGCATGTGCCTTGTGGGTCGTTATTTATTTATTTTGACGACCAAATGTCTTTGGCATTGTTGTCAGTTTGGCTACTTGGATTCAAGTTTCCCGAGTGTTGGCTATTTGCTGAAGCACATGAACTCTTTGAGTTCCCCGTGTCTCGATTTAACCTAGGAGCATGTTATAAAAAGTTATGTAATTTTATAGCTGAACAAATATAGAATGTTTGAAATGATAATATGCCTTTTCATGGCGATGCCAGGTGTCGGTTGAGGCATTACATCTAATTCCTCTGTTAGTGTCATGTGGAGCAGGTTGTGCCTCGGCTCAGGTTCCTTCGGTCGACCCTCAACAAGTTGGGGTTGATAACACTTTTCGCGCTTGGTTCTATGCCTTTTTTGACATCCGTCTGCTGAGCATTGTTGAGATGTCATTGGTTGGGTTTTTGCAGGGGGGTTTACCAACTGAGCTGTTGTATGTTTCAATGTGGAAGCCTCTTGAAAGATGACGTAAATGTGATTTTTCAGCTCATGTACTTGTTGTTGTGTAAGATCCTTAATGTATTCCGTGTTAGGAGTGTCCTGTAGTGGGTTTCTCCTACTTGCGTTGCTCTTTTTTTTGTTAGTCGTATGCTCCACGCTCATCGCATCTTTCAGCATGTTGAATTTGAATTTGTTCGGGAGGCACACCCAAGGGATTTGAGCATTTGAACCAAGAGAAATGAAGAGAGAGAGAGAGAGAGAGGAGTGCACACGGACTCGCCCCTCTGGGGCAAAATGAAATATTCCCAGGCTCTTATGACCCTTTTTATATAATCAAATATTTTTAATACATAGACAAGGCGAAAAGCCTAAAGTCCCTTCTTGTAATAAGATACATGAGAGAAGGGAGAGACAAAAAAAAACCATTTTACACGAAAACCCCCCTCTATTTATAGGAGATGGAAAGCAATGAAGGGAATTGCATTTGTAACCCCAATTAAAGGGGGTTGGACAAGTTATTCTAGTAATTATACCACTGTAGGTCCAGGGTCTCGACGTTCGGATGCCTCAGACTGAAGAGGTGAATCGAGCAGTGCTATCGATTGACCTTCTAGATGGGGGACCGTCGGTTGGTTAGTCATTTGCGTCTTGGCGACTGATTGGGTTTTTGAATATTGTCGGCGAGGACCGGGATATTAGTCCGGAAGATGAGTCAGGTTGATCGTCATTCTTCAATTCTTGTCAGGAGGATTCTTGCCAGTTGAGTATACTTGTTCCATTAAGTAGAGGAAGTCACTGTGCATGTATTGTTCGGTTGGTTCGAATGAACTCTGGCGAGTGCGAGCTGGTCGGTTTTCTTGGGTCCCTGGGTTGCTTTCCGGCGGGTCTAGCTTTAACATGTCATTATTTCTTGGATTGTCGGATTATCTCGAAATTTGTGCTTCTATGTATGTATGTTATTACTGCCATAATGAATAGAGAGTCAAAACTACATTATGTTGTATTCTAATGAATAGCTTATATATATATATATATATCTAGTACATTATGTTATTAAAAAAATTATATGCTAGCCAATTTATTGAACTTGCAATGGGCATTTGTTAAGTTCTACTATGTAATGTTGCTTTTTTAATTTAAATGCAACCTTTTTTGTAGTATTGAGCCTTGACTTGGAACCTATAAATAGAGAGTCAAAGAGGTGACCCTTGTCAATACAATTAATCTATTAGTATCTTGTATTCTAATAAAATCATAGAAATTCTCAATCTATGTTTTTTTTTTTAATTTTCTAACATTATTTGTTAGCGAGGTATTGGCACCTACTCCTATGTTACATCCGACAACCCATTCATTTATTTATGTTATTTTAGTAATTAATTAGAACATCTTTTCTTAGCATATATTTTACAATATTCTGAAGAAATTACTGAAGTTCTACCATAATTACTGCCATAATGAATACTTTTAAATTATTTAATGTATTTAAATTTAATTTTGAGTGTAAAATTCAAAATTCAAAATTAATATATTTAATATCATTTTATAATTTAAGTCATTAAATTAAACATATTGCATTAAATGTATAAACCTATTACATAAATATAATCTAATATTCAAAATAATACTATTTGAGTAGCATCAAATCGAACTAAACCTTCTAAATTAAAGTTAGAACATTTTAGGATGGTGCAATTGATAAATCAAACATGCATTTGCTTGGCAAAAATTAATATATAAAAGCCATTTGCTTTAGAATAGTATTGTGGGCTTGTTTAACCTATTTAAATTTGGGGGAGATGAAATGAAGAAACGAAGAACCGAAGAAGAGGAGAAGAGAGAAGGAGAGGAAATGAACAGAAAGGAGAAGTGAGGAGTTGGGCAATTAAAGGAGGGAGAGAAATCGAACAATCGGGAACTTAGAGATCACTTTATTCTATAAAATGATGCGTAGGAAGAAGAAAAGGCAAGTCCAAAATAAGGAGGAGAAATGAAGAGAAAGGAGGGGGGAAAGGAAGGGTTCGACTCGCTCTAGAATATACTAATGTACTCAAATAACTTCTATTTTTTTCTTAAGTTGAATTGATTTTCTTATCAAGGTGATTAACAAGTGTTAGTGGAATATGATTCAATAATCCACATCACGCACTACATAGGGACCGCTCCCTACTCCCCAACCTAAGCTTACTCTTCCTCGTCTTCTTCAAGCTTCTAAACTATCACACAACCTCATTTCAATTCATCAATTTACTACTCAAAATAAGCGCGGCATATTTTTTAATGAGGTTAGTTTTGTTATTAAAGTTCCAAATATAAATAAAATCATTATTGAGGGACCTAGTCAAGATGCTCTCCAGCATTCACAGTCACAAATCACCATCTAATGAAGTTGCAACTGCTATTTTTAAGAAGAACAAATCTCCCAGTAATAAATGCAACTCTTTTGAGAGTTACAAATAACATTTTTTCCAAATCTCTCTCTAGGTTTAAAGAACTCTTTACTATTGTTTCCTATAATGTATTGAGGCACTACTATCACTACTCTAAAAGGATACAAATACTATTTTATCATATATAGATTATCATTCCTCCTAGTGTTGATCTTTTCCAATACAACCTCTAAATTCATATAATTTCATAAAATGGCTCAAAATCAATTCAACTTTAACATCAAAATACCTCGCTCTAATGAAGGTGGAAGGGTGGTGGTTCCGCGGAATACACTTCAAATTCCCTTCAAAAATATCTCTCATCTAATAGAATTCTTCATCAAATTAGTTGTCCATACATAACAAAATGGGCTGCCAAACATAAACAATGACACCTTATTGAAACAACTAGAACTCTCTTGCTTGCAGCTCATCTCCCTATCTTTTTTAGGGTGATGCATTTCTCATCAATCGAATGCCCACAGAACATTACATATGAAATCTCATATGAGTTTCTATATAATATACGCCCATATACAACCACTTACTCATATTTCGAAGCTTCTACTTCCCTTGATAAAGACCCCTTTCACTACACAAGCTACCATCATTTGTCCCACCCTATATATTCTCTGGCTAGCTGCTATGACCCTCAAATAGACAAAATAATCATCTCATGATGTGCAACTTTCAATGAGAATTATTTCCCTTATTCTCTTCACTAGTCAGCTAAAACAAATCCCTCAAACAACACTCCCCAACTGCTACTCACCCCAACTGCTGAACAACCTCAACTCCCTTGGCTCAATAGCTAGATAAAAAAGCAAGGGTTGTAACACTAGGCTTTAATCAAGAAAAAGGAATTAATTACAAAGAAATATTCAGTATGGTAGCCAAACTACTTATCCATACGAATTCTCTTAACCTTTCCCTTCAATCACAAGTGGCTGGTGCTTCAATTGGATGCATCCAATCTGTTTCACAGGGATTTCGAGTTTAGTTAAGGACACTATACATTACTCAACCTAAGGATGCTCAAAACTCAAATTATTTATGCCCCTTTAAAAAGCCATTTATGGATTAAAACATGCACCGAGACAAAACAATAGTATTCAACATTCTTAACCCATCCAATAAATAACGGATTTCAACTAATAAATCTGTATATATCTTAGACTATATAGATGATACACTTTTCACAGGGATTTCGAGTTTAGTTTCTCTTGATTTTCTTTCTTGCTATATTCTTCATTCTCTTTCTCTTCATTTCACTAAGCCCTTCAATTATCTGCCCCATCCGAACACTCAAGTCCTTCAAGCAAATAACACTCAGCTACAGTTTATTATCCTCGAAGCTTTGCATTTTTTTTTTCAAAATGCATGCTAACTCGACAAATGCACAGTATGATTCGTCAATTTAAAGCTAACCGTTATAAACTAGAGTTGATCAATGTACAAATTAGTTAAATTTTAGTTAAATGAACTTGATAACCATTTTTAATATCTACTTCCAACATTTTTCCATATAGACGTGCAAAAGCATAATATTCTTGTAAGCATCTTTATTGCTTCTAATTACATCCACATAAAAAAACATGAAGTTTGTGATCTAAGCGAAACACGAGAGCAATTTAAAAAAAAAAAAAAATTAAATTAAATGTTGGCTTCTGCCCACAAACTTTCCCATCGATCATGAAAGGCTTTCTCCAATCGAAGAACTGGTGGACCCCTTTCTATTCACGGTTGTGTTTTTCAAAATCTGAAAAAAACAACAAACAAAAATGAGGAAAGAAAAAAAAAATTTAAAAATAAAAATATAAAAAAAAACACAATCAAAGAATTCAAATTCCTTTATTTATTCTTTTTTTTTTTGGTTGGGAAATTAAGCTTTAGTGCAACTATGTTAGAAATTAGTGATTAAAATGTGTGGAACTTGAATTTCCTAATTGGAGAAAACTCTGTACCAACTCCTTCAAAAGAGACTTTCAGAAAAGTTAAATATTACATTATAATAATTATACAATGTTTGATGCTATATATACTCTCAACCACTTATTTAAACAAGTATGTGATAAAGGGAGCTGTTAATGGATATGAGCATAAATGAAGTGTCTTTCAACAAATAAATTGCTTAATTATGATATAACTTGGCTATGCTCCAGTTATGTTGGTAAATTACTTTAAAGAACTTTTAAATATAAAACTCAGATTACTGGGGCAAAACCATCAAATTATGAGATTGTTGATTAGATGAAGAAGAACATGAATCTGAAGGTTCTTATATAGATTCAGATAAATAAGATATGAATGGATAAAGAATTGCAGAAAGGGAATATGAATATAATGATAATGATGAGTGAATGTATGATTTGCATCTATTTTTAACTTTTTTGTATTTTGAATTATGACTTGATTTACTTTTGTCTTTAATTCATTCCTTTCACTTGCTCTGTTTATGAAGTTCAATAATTGAATAATTTCTTAATCTACTATCAATATCATGCAATACTTTTTTTTTTCTTTTAAATTAAAGTTTATTTATATCTTGTTAAGTTTGTAAAGATGAGAATTGAGAATTCTCGTTCGATTGTTCAAACTAATCCTTCTTAAAAGTATGCATAAAATATCTCTTAAATTTAATCTTTTTAAATACTTTTGACATTATTTTTTTTTTCAAATATTTGACTTATAAACCAACCTTAAGTTCTCATAAAATTAATTAATTCTAAATGTTTTATTTTTTCAAAATAAATTTCATGACCAAACATACTAACTCAAGACTAAAATATATAGTTCTCTAGATTTAGATGAATACTGAAAGGAATTACTTGCTCAGAAAGGCAAATATACTGCATAAAATGCACTTTGAGGTTAAAAGGTTCATTAAGGAGTCAAGAATTCTCAATGCTACAATGCAACACATAAAAGTTGTATCAGCAAAACATATAAGGGCATACACATTGCCACTTCCAATGCTAAGGCCTTGTTAAAGATTTCCATAGTCTTTTTGAAGGGTTATCTAAAGACCAAAAGAGTTTTTCATCATATATTTTTTTTAAAATTAATGAATTTATCAAGATGAACAGCTTAATTCATTTCAAGAAAGCATCAAAAGAGAACAAGATATAAAACTATTATAAAAAATATTTAGAAGCAAATAAGAATATCTATATAAATCATCTCTTATGGATGACAATTGAAGAGAAGCACACAATTCCACTCACAAACAAATGGTTATACATATGTACTAAACAAATTGATGATGGAGATGTCCTGAGTATATAATATCAAATACGTGAAGATTAAAGTTGATAAAAAACACTATTTAATTTGCTTACAACAAAAGAATTCAAAGATTAGCATAAAGAAATCACCTTTTGAGGGTTGTTTGGAATCTTGCGTCGAAGTCATATTGGTGGGAACCGATAAATAGGTTAAACTTGACTCGATCATTAGTTTCGATCCACTCAAACTTTCATGAAGAACACCTAACCTTCAATACTACTTAAACAAGTTTAAATCAAATATAAAGGACCTAATTGTATTAATAATTATGACTGATTAGATTTATTTGTCTATTTTTAGGTCAAACATCGACCACCCATTATAAGCGAACCAACCAACCTAGCTAAGGAGTTCATTAGATCAAAATTACAATGGTTGAATTTTAGAGAATAATTTAAAAAATGTTCACGGCCTCTTAATCAAAATGTGCAAAAATAGTGATAAGTCTAAACATTTTTATATGAATAAACTCACTCTAAGAAGAGCATTTAATCTCAATGTTGATCACAATCATAACGAAGGAGATGAGTTGGTGGTTCTTATTATTACTTTCTACAATGGAAGTCTCATTCCTTAACATGCAACTTCTGTAGGTTGTTTGGATAAGGCTGATGTACCATACATCGAGCAGTTCGACCAATTGTTTGACCAATTTTTTGTTGTTTGAACTCTAATTTGCATAATCTAGGTGTCTTTGAACTCATTTTAATATATTTGACCTCATACTTGAGTTCTAATGCAAATTTAAGCTTGCTTTCACTTAATTTGGCTAATACAAATAAATTTTATTAAATTTGTGTGGAATCATACTAGCAATTGTATAATCCCAATGCCACAAAAAACTAATAAGAGGTTACTCATATAATTCAACTTACAAGTATATTACGTTGTGTGTGTCATCCTTACATCCTAGCATGGTTGCATCATAATAAAAAAATCTATCTCAAACATGTCTTCTTCTTAAATAGAATAGTGCTTTCAAAGTTAATATAGCCAAAAACATTACTCGCTTGCGTGAGTGTCATGAGCAATTATAAAAAAGTGTGAAAGGCATGCAATGAAGGAACTTAAGGTGATGTCATCAAAGATGAAAATGGAGTAAATCTTATGGGCAAAAGTTCTGACACGGGTTTTGAATTTGAAGGTTTGATGAATGTTTTATTATGGCACAAGATTATAATCTAGTTCCATTGTGCGGGGGGTTGTAGTGTAGGCCTTTCTATGAAGCAAGGCGTCGATGCAAGTGTAGCTATGGCGCATATGACTAGGTTGATGTAGCGTATGACTATATGTCTTATAGCAACAATGGTTGCAACATACGTCCATGAGGATTGCAGGTAGGTATTGTTGCATCCTAGAGCTAGGAAATAGGCTTTGATGCATCAAAAACCCTGCTAAAATGTGGGCATATCAAAGACTATGCGTTAGGGTCATAACATAGGTCTTACTGTGAAAGGCTGCACTTAAGATTTTTTTAGAAGAACCAGATTGCTTATATGAACTGAATAAGGGACAATTTATAATTTTTATAAAGGGCATTCAAAACTTTATAAAAAATAATCTTTCTAATTATCAATAATAGATAGTAGAAATTTCACTCTTTCATTATTAAATTGATATCATATGATATTGACTTGGGCTATAGCATGGATGGAACTTGAATACAGGCCAAACTAAGAAGTTAAAGGTGTGTTCCATATAAAAATAGCATTTCATAGATCATGATCTCATAAGGGAATTAATGGCATATTCAACATTGTAATGTTTGGATTTATGGGAATATTTATAAGAAAAATTTGATGTTTATTTATAGAGGTCACTATAAAAGGGTGACAATATCCCACCATTTTTACATAGAATAAATCCTATAATTGGAAGAGTAATTTACATAAAGAGACATCCACTCCTATAACATTTTGGATAGCCTTGAGAAGGCCAAATATCTCATAATTGAATACACAATTACAAGCACACATTGGGAGTTCATAATCCTCCAGAGCAATGCTTGTTCAAGAAATTCAATACCAACAACAACAAAAAAGCCTTAATCCCCACTACGTGGTGTCGGCTACATGAATCATTTTTCTCCATTGCGTCCTATTTAGTGTCATACCTTCATTTAGTTCTAATAAATTAAGATTATTTTTTATACAATAAACCCATGTCTTCCTAGGTCTAACACTGCCATTGCCGGTCAGAAGTCTGGATGTGAAAGTTAGAGGGTTGTGTTATGTAGTCGACAACCAGCGTAAAATTTTTCGAAAAAATCATGACATGAGTCCTTTTGATCATCATAAAATTCAATGATCCTTTAAATTTCACTTTATGAAAAATGATGTATGCCTGGCCTAGAAAAGCTAGTCTGCAATAACCATGTGGGTTTAGCCTAATTGGGAATATTTGAGGTTTAATTTACACATTCCATACAAACTCATCTAGCATATTAGACTTTACGTATGAGTCGATATGCCAATCTAAAATTTTTTAGTAGTTAATTTGAGTAAATTTACGTACCAATTTGATTCTTTTGAATTCTTTTAAGATGCATGTCACAACAAATTTAATATTCATTCATCATGTTGGCATCCTTGTATTATAATAAAACAATCCTCTATATATGCACTTCCCCTTAAATAGAGTAATGTTCTTAACTCCCTAATGAGTAGCAACCATATTAGAACTTGTAAAGGCGTGACAAATGATTGTATAGAAAAAGAAAGGTGTACGATGAAAGAAACAAGTGCTTGATATAAGTATTTTTATAGCTTTTGTAATTACATATAATATAGAAGCTCCAACAACAATCCACCGTATAATTTTGTTTAATGTGAAAATCATGATCTCAAGTGCTCTTCTACATTACAAAGCTAATGAACGTCATTTAGCACATAAGAATTTCAAGACTCAACCAACCCCATCTTTGCATCTACTATATGGGCTATTGGTGACAACTTTTAATTAGAATTTAATCAAGGTTTGAATTAAATCTTAACAAACAATTTATTTTTACCATGTTCCTAAATCCCATTCATCACCTCATATCACCTCATTACTTCGTAATTCAAGAATTGCTTTACTTTCATTCCAACTACACAAGAGTTCATTGCAAACCCTCCTCTCATGATCTTCTTTCATGCAGGTGGGCCATCCATAACAAGTGAGCTCATAGCAAACATTCCTATTCATGCACTTTTCTCTCCATCATGAGCGGGAGCTCCAAAAAGCCTAAATATTTTTTCATTGCCTCTAATGAGATCCTGACTTCCGCAATGAGCTCCACTTGTGGATAGAGTCAAATAAAAAGGAGAGGAAAACATATGTTGAGGGGGGAGCAAGGGATAAAATAAAAAATAAAAAGTAAGACTTACGAATTAATAAATGATTATAACAATTATATAAAATTATTAAATGTTAAAAATGATCAACTATTTATGAATTGAATGAAATATTTATACATTGATAATGTCACTATAATTTTATGAATTAAATTTTTTGGTAGGTTAATTAATATAAGTGAATCTACGAGTATTTCATGCTATGATATATAATTAGGACAATAACAAATTAATTTAGAAAATTATTTTATTGATCATTGTTAAAAATAAAATATATTAATCAATTATTAATTACTTATATGAATTAATTACTACTAAAATATTTATGAAGAATATCTATAAATTAATTTAGTCGATTCTTTATTGATTTTTGGTTATTAAACTTAAAATAATAAAAATAGTATTTCAATATCAAAATAATTTATTAATAAATAACAATTATTAATTTGATGGTAATGAATCACATATATTTATATATATCTATACATGTATACGGATATCTGCATGTGTATATATCTATATATGCCTATGTATCTATATATATTTATTATTATTATTATAAAAGGAATGGCTCGAGGCTATTATACGAGGCCCGACCATCCCTCATGCGCCTGAGAATTCGAGTACCACATCTTACACTCGGGGGGAATTGAACTCTAGACCAGAGGGGACTTACAACGACAAGAAGATGTCTGACCAACTGATCTGAATACGCGACGCTATGCCTATCTATCTAGCTATCCATCTATCATCTCATTGGTGCGACCTTTGGCGTAAGTCCCTTGGGTCAGAGGTTCAAATCCCGTGGTGCTGACTCTTCGGATCAATTAAAGCACATCTGAGTTTCAACCCAAATGGGGGAAGCGTTATTTGGTGCCCATCGAACCAAATAACGATTCCCTTTTAAAAATAATATATATATATATATATATATATATATATATATATATATATATATATATATATATATATATATATATATATATATATATATATATATATATATATATATATATATATATATATATATATATATATATATCATTAACTAACACACAACACAATTTTTATGAACTCATATATTTAACACTTTATTTTTTTTATTTACGTGCATGACACTCAAATCTTTAACATCACATAAAAAATAGCACTATGACCTACATTTTAAAAAAGAAATGGGCCTTTAAGGCCCGGTTTATGACACAAAAGTCTTAAAAATATAAAAATAAAAGTTTAAGTGTTAAATATATAAATACATAAAAAATGTGGTATGCATATAAAATTCCCTAAATATTAACCCATATCAAGCATTTAGCTTCTTGTTAAATTCTTGGTTAAATATCGAGTTAAATTCTAAATTCTTAAAACAATAGCCAATCAATTTGTCAGGGTAATTCATACTCAGAATTTATTAAATGTGCATGTAAGAGTTTTACTAAATGTTAGATACTATGACATCTGTGACAAGATGGAAAGATCTTACCAAAAAGTAAGTAAATAAATATGGATCAAAAAGTGAGAATGAAAGAGGGAGGCTAAACTCTAGGAGTTGCTTACCAAAATTGAGCATTTGAAGAAGGCTACATCAACTTTAGAAGTAATCATTGAGATAAAGACAAAAAAAGCGGCCAAGCAAATGAGAGCTTGATAACTTTTGAGTAGAAAGTTGCCAAGATCCAAGTTTTTAGGCTAATGGATGGTGACACCTTAACTAGATGAAATAAAATTCGAAATGGCATGCCACAAGTCATCCTATCGAACCACAAAAGTTGTATTTTTTGAGGATGTTTTCAGTCTTCTAGGATGAGCCAATTGGTAGTAGGTGTAGAGTTTGTTCTTTATTAGATCATCTAATGAGAAGATTTCTTTTGCAAAAGTTAAGTTTCTATTGCATGTTGAAAACAGCTTTCTTGTCCCTATGATGAGTTCAAGAGTAATGCTGCTTGTCCGAGTTGTCCTCTGGAAAACAAGCTTGAGCTTTGATTTTGTATTCATCTCCTCTTTTTTGTTTGATTTTAAATTTTCTAATGTACCTCATCAGAAGATAGGTATTGTTAAGAGATAATGTATGTTCAAGGACAATGCCTTTATAATTTCTTGTCACTTAACGTAATTGAATTCGTATCATAAGTATATAATTTTAATTTTGGATTTGGCTGTGTTCATGAGAACAGAAACCTTACTTCTCATTGTTATTTGTTTTTTGTATCTGACCTTGCAAATGTGATGTCAAATCTTCTTGAATGATTACAGTTAAAATGAAATTGGCTACCTTGAAGTTAATTGTATGTCATGGAGAGTCGACTTCCATCATTAAAATCAAGTTTGACTGAGTTAAATATGGTCCTAAATGAACGCCATCTAGACTTCATGGGCTGATACATATTGGAGAAAACTCATTTTCAGAGATTTAGTTATCGTTTTACTAAATTTCATAAACATTGTCAATCAATCACGAAGCATGGCATCCTTGAATTAAAAAACTCAGAATTTGGCAATGTTAACAACTCTTTAAGTATATCGA
>NEWO01000024.1:696451-714201 GCA_003013225.1 Phalaenopsis aphrodite | reverse complement strand
AGTATATTACTAATATAGTATATTAATATATTATTATTATTATTTTAATATATATTATAATTTATAAAATTTAATTTTTTGAATAGCATAAATTATATATATATATAATTATTTTAAATTATTTTATATTACGAACAATAACAATTCGAACACGAACGAACGCATCATTGTTCGTGTTTGGTTCATTTAACTAACCGAACGAAAAAAAATTTGTTCATGTTCGTCTCGTCTACTTATCAAACAAATCGAAGACAAGCTCATTGACGAACCGAACACGAACTGTTCACGAACAACGAAATTTTTTGACAGCCCTAATCTCAACCTAACTAACTGGAACATAAATTACTATCTTATCAATTTCATTGTCACATAACATAGTTAAAATTAGCAGGATTTTTTACCTTTTTTTTATTTTTACAGAAATGCTGAGCCGGTGCACACTTGCCAAAAAAATGTGCTGAGTTGTTAAAAGCACACAAATTTGTCTGAAATAGCAATACACGTGTACAAATTTACATGCCAGGGATGATATTTTAACACCATTAAATATAATATATTATCAATATATAATTTAATATAAATTTCCTCTCCTTCAAAAGACTTAGGATATGAATGCATATAAATGTTGCCCTCAATATAAAAATTTAAAATCCATGTGGAGGAACAAAAGAGCTTGCAGTCAAACAAGGTGGGCTGCTTTGCCTGCTTGGAGGCAATGAAAGTAAAAAGGAGTTGCAACTAAAATGGCCAAAAATATAAAAATCAGTAGAAAAAAGAGGCGTTGGCTAATCGGGCTTCTTGAAATGTGCTGCGGATTCTTTTATGTAGAGATTTTTGGGGGCAAAAGCAATTTAAGAATTAAGGCTTCATCATGTGTTAATAAACTATATGTATATATAAGTAATGACCAGAGTCAGTCTATTTTACGAGCCTAGCCTGCAGCCACTCATAATGCGTCTGACGATTCAACTACCACATCTTTAAGATCAATTGTGGCAGAGGGGATTCAAACCCTCGACCTGAGGGATCTTACAATGAGAATGCCAACCAACAGGTCGAGGCACGCGACACAAACACACACACATGTATATTATATACATATTCTAGAAAATCAAATATTAGCTTTCTTGCTATAATTGCATTTTGGGTTGAAAAAAAAAATAACTTCACACTATAAAAATTTCTAGATAGCAACAAGTAGGCCTGTCAAAACGGCTCGTTGTTCGCGAACAACTCGTGCTCAGCTCGTTAAGAAGTTCGTGTTTGGCTCGTTAATTTCCCAAACACGAACTAAGATGTGTTTGTTCGTGTTCGGTTCGTTTTGGCTCGAAATACTACTCATCAAGTTTATATATATATATATATATATATATATATATATATATATATATATATATATATATAAAGTAGTATTTAAAAAAAATTTAATTGACTATAAGGCTACAAAAAATTATAATCAATTAAAATATGATTAAGAAAATAGAATAAAATTTATTAAATTAGATTCAAATGATGTTTTAATATAAATAATAATTTTTAAATATTGCTCAAACCCTTTTTGTCTTATAACTACATGATTAGGGTTGTTAAAATGACTTTGTTCGTGAACAGCTCGTGTTCCACTCGTTAAGCAAACGGGCCAAACACGAATACACTTTTTGAGCTCGAAATATAAACGAGCTGAACAAAAACGAGCATCGTTTACACCCCTAACAACAAGAAAATAATTTCTCAAACGCAATTGTGCAGGTAATTTGAAACACAAAGTAGGTAATATATAAAGATCATCGCAAACTATCCCCACAAGGAAAGCCAATCAAAACCCAACATGGTGGAGCACACCACACAATAGCTCTGGTGGGAAATCTCCCACAATTTTCACTATAGCAGAAGGACCAATCCACCCTCAGGGAAACCCTATAAAATAGCTAGGGAGAGGAGAAGAAGAAAGAAACAGGAGAAAAAGACAGGAGGGAGACAAGAGAATTAGTCGCCCAACCAGATCCTAAAACATGCCTGTAATTGCAATGGAGTGGGCATATTTAGTTAATTAGAAATAGAAAGTATACCTAAAAAATGAAGTTAATTTTTGCTCATTTTATATGTAAAACTATAATATCATCATTTGTAGAGAATTTTTATGCAAAATTATAAATGTTTTTTCTTTTAATTTCAATCAAGTTACAGAGCCCAGTCAGAAGCCTGAAACCAACGGTGCAGGTCTCAGACTAATCTTCCTGTCTCTCTAGCGAGCGGCAATTTAAGAACTTCACGCAGCGAAATTATAAACTGTTGCAGAAAGTACAGAGAAAAAAAAATCATATTTTGATCAACTTAATCCAACAAAAATCATGAATTTCATCAACTTAATCAAGCAAAGATTTAGCAAAATGAAACCAGTCCAAACATGGCCAACAGCAAAACTCTAATCATCTAATTCAGAAATACAAAACAAAAGAGACAAATCAGAAGCAGCAGAGCTTCTCCGATCACCAACTACATCTCACTCACGACTCCATGAATTATATACAACAAAAAAGAAAACAAAGATTATAAAAACAAAATCAAAACCCTAATTTAAACAAGAAAGAAACAATCACCTCCAACATAAGCTAACAAAAAATTTACAAAATAAAAATCTTATTCACGCAAACCTAAAAACATAGGCAAACAAATACATAACCAGAAGCAGAGCTGGCCTAATCAACCGCTAGCGGTCTTCCCCTATCTTCTTCACAGCCGCAATAGCCCGCCGGAAATTCACCGGCGATGAGCCTTGGTTTTATTACCAGCACCATTTTTGCTGAAAATTGAACAAAAACCACACGCAGAGAGCTTGGGAGAGGGAGGATCAAGTGCCGGCGAAACTCTGCCGGTCCGATAAGGCCGAGCGCCAGTTGATAGGCTTCGCTTCACGCCGCTAGATCCAACAATTTGTGCTTGTGTTTGGTCTTTGAAATCCGCCGATTCTTCCTTCGGTTTTGTTGTATTCATTTCATCTTGGATGAATCTGTCCTCCCACACGAGCCCTGATGATCCTGATCTCCTGAAGGTTTCTGTGGATCTCTGTAATCCGGCCATCTATGAATGGTTGCTACTGTATCTCTGGAGAGAATAAGGGGATTAGGGTTTGTGGGAGGAGGGTAGAAGATCGGGTATATGAAGTGGAAGGGGAAGATGTGTTATTTGATGGTGACTCGAAGTATTGAGTGAGAACGCCAGGCAGGAGGTGCGGAATTGGGATAATAGGTCAAAATCTTTACGAAAAAGTATTACATCACGATTCTACATGTAGAGCTATTTGTGAAGTCTAATTTTACGTTGACACGTGAAAGGTTGGGCTCACCTACATAAAAAATGAAAACACGTTATATGAATATTCCATTGTGTTATTTTGAATATTTTCCGCGTTATTCAGGTGTTATTGGGTGTCATTATGGTGATTTTTAGAATAACAAATTAAAACACATGAATAACGCGAGGTAATATTCCTAAACCCTCAATAACACACCAATGACACATGAATAACATATCAATAACATATTAAATAGCACATGAATAATACGAAAAATATTCAGAATAACGCGAGAGAATATTTCTATAACACAGATTGAATAACACATTAAATAACATATGAATAGCGCGAGAAAATATTCCTAAACCCTCAATAACACACCAATAACACATGAATAACATGAAAAATATGCAGAATAACACGAGTCAGTATTCTTATGGATTGAAAGTCGGGACGGGTCACACCCTTTCAACTTTCCACTTGTTAGAATGAGATTGGACTCTGCAAGTAGCTCTTCATGCGGAGTCCTGATGTAATATTTTTCTAAATCCTGAAATATTCTGCCAAAAAAAAGAAGAGAGAGGTAATCTTGTAAGTTTAAAGTATTTGTTACTGTAAATAAATTTAACAGTTAGAGAAAATGAGGGGCAATTTAAGGGTTGCCAGCTCCAGAAAGTAAGTGGCTTAACATGCCCTGCTCATTGGCAAATGGCTCATTAAACATTTGGCAGTCTTGGAACTAATGGTTGGCTATAAGTGAGGGACTCAGTCATCCTTATATTTTCAATAAATTTTTTAAAATCATACAATATATTACCCTCTTTTTTTGGTGCAAGCACCTCACATTTGCAAGACCTTGAACCGAGCACCTCTTAGGCCTCATTATAGGTTAAGGAAGTATGTTTAAAAGCAAAATCTAAGATTGGTTTTAAAATTTCAGTTTGTAAGAAGAAATAAGCATTGTGTCTTAAAGGTATGGTCAAATACAAACAAGTTAGCCCAAGCTCATATATACACAAAGATGATTCATCTTCAAATCCAAATTAAATCTATTTAGCAACTCGACATAAAGATATGAAACTAATTTGATACATATTTTCATATATTTTTTTTTATCTTTTTCATGCAAAGTCAATAGTGTAGTGTAATGAGGATCACTCACAACTTTATAAATAAAGAGTCTATATATACACTCTCTATACTCACTTGAGAAATTATTGTGTGTTGTTCAAACATAGAGTTACGTTTGGGATCCAATTGAAACAACCCAGTTGATAGTGGTGTAAAATATTATTTTCTCATCTAAAAAGTGGGGAAGCTTGAAACCGGACTCAACCTACATTGATTTGCGCGGCAAAAAAGTTCATGTAAAAAGAAAACTTTAGAGGATAGAGTGTCATTTTTTTTCTTGAACGCTGCCCAAGCTTAAGGAGAAAAAGAAAGCTGTAGGGTTTGTGGCAGAATACTACTCTGTCGCCCATACCGAAACAGAAGAAAAATACTATAGGTCTCAGTGAAGATGGAGGACAAACACAATATTATCCTAGAAGATTTGGATGTCATCTTCCCTTGAGCATTCCTCTGTAAACTGTTATTGTGTGTTGTAAAAGAATCATTTGATTATTACATTTGTTATTTGAGAGCAATCATGTTGTACTTCTTGTTATGAACATTTCGTCTCGAATACAACTAAGTTTTACATCACTATAAGTATAACCTTGTTGTACTACATATTATAACATAGGTAATGACATTATGAACGTTTAGTGTATCATACAACATGATTTTATATCGTTTTTTCATAAGTACAACCATGTTGTACTATATATTATAACATAGATAACGACATTATGAATATTTGGTCTATATTAGAACATGGTTTTACATTATTTTACACGAGTACAACTTTGTTGTATTACATATTGTAACAAACCTCGAATATAACTTAGTTTTACATTATTTTTTCATGAGTACAAACATGTTGTACTATATATTATAACATAGGTAAGGACATTATGAATATTTTCACTTTAGTCTAACATGATGTTATATATTTTTTTCATGAGTACAACTATGTTGTACAATATATTATAACATACGTAAGGGCATTATGAACATTTGATCTATAATACAACTTGGTTTTACTCTACTATAACCCAAATACAACGCATGTGTATTTCATATTTTAATCCAGGATATGCTATTTGGATGTTTATTTCTTGAGTATAACATGTTTATATCTCATTTCTCTTAACCACATCCATGTTTTAATCAATGAATTTGGAGGTCTCGCTGCAAGAAGATGAATGCAATGATGTAATTTCTGTGGATTCTAAACCAAATACAAAAAAAAAAACTCTTTTCCACCAATGTTCAAAATGAAATGAGACATATAATTTGTATTGCAACTATGCACATGATATGGGTTTTAGTCTTTGAAAGGAACATAAAATCAAAAGATTTTTTATGCTCGAAAGCTGGTCATAAGAAAGCAAGGAATCTAAATAGCACATAAGAGTTCAAAAAACCAGACACAAGAACCTGTTGTTGTGCAATGATTAGATTTGTCATTGATCCAACAAGTAACTGATTTGTAAATAAATTTATAGAATGTCATAATCATCCATTAGCATAACTAGTTGATCAACACCTATTGAGATGATAATGTCACATCAGTGAAGACAAAATATCTATCGTGCAATCAATGACATGAGCAAAAAGTAGAGCGATTGATGCATTCATATATCTTGCTAAGGAAATTGGAGTATAGAAAATAAATTTTTTACATAAAGATGCACTTAATTATATATGAAAAGATAACATAGGTAGAATTGAGAATGAAGATTCTAATGCTCTAATGCAATTATTCAAGAAAGAGAAGCTGATAATATTATGTTTACCTAGGCTATCAAATTTGATGAGTCAAATTGATTAATTTTTTTTTTGAGTGATGACATGTCAAGGCTAGACTTTGATTACTTCAGGGACGTCATTATTTTTTACACAAGTTATCAACTTAATAAGTATAATTTAATTTGTGCACCATCTATTAGAGTTATTCATTGTTGGCAAAATATTTTGTTTGAAGTAACAATTTTATCAGAAAATACCATTAAATCATTTACTTTGTTATTCATTATAAGCATCCTATAACAATATACATCGATCAAGATCAAACAATGACAAAATTTATAGAAATTTTATTGGTTCAAACTCAACATTGATTATGTCAATGACATTTCTCTAAGAAGACTCCTTCAAAAATATATTTTTGCAGTAGTAATAAGATAGTACAACGATTGTTTCACGCATGCATGAGCAAATGTGATTGAGAGGAGGGATTTGTACAATTATCATGGGATGATATAGACAGGAGATCTTCATAATCATGCTTGATTAAATGAACTTTATAGAATTAAGAAAAATGGTTAACACCATTTAATAAAGTTTTATTCTGCATGGAAATATTATCAATACAACGTAGTGAGCCTACAATTAATGTATGTCATGGAATCTCCATTCTTACAAGCTCTATCACATATTATTTTTTGGGGTTGGAGAAACTCATGGCTACATGGAGAAAAAATGAGCAAGATGAAAATTTTAAATGCTACCAGTCTAAAGTTATTCATGTTGTCAAAAGCAGCCCTATAATGAAGCAAGCAGTTGCATTTTATTCAAGTAAGCTATATTATTTTTTGAAGAAGAATAATTGCATGAAAATGGTGGCCCAGTCGTATAGATTTCTAATTATAGTCCTACATAATACATGGTTAGATACTTGGAGAATTTAGAAAATTCTAAGATTTGGATTGTCAATTTTGACAAATTAAGTTCTAATATAAAATGTAGTTATAGGAAATACGTAATGACAAGATTAATTTGTGCCTACTATATCAAGGTTATGTGCTAAGAACATGTTATCTGCATCCAAAATAAGTACCTTCTAATAAGATGGTCTTCTTGTATAAAGAGAAATATGTACATTGATAGTGCTTACAAAAAAAAAAGAAGAAGAGTTACAAGTTAATAATAGTTCTCCCTCTAGCTTCATATTTAGAAGCCATATTTGTGGATATTCATATCAAATATGTTGTAGAGCACAATGTAAAAAGGAAGTAGAATAATATGTGTTAAATTCTTGAAGAAGTTGTTTGATGATATTAAATTAATACTTGTGGAGAAATCACCATCATCCATGAAGCTCACAAAAAGAAAGAAGATAGATGGAAGACTTCGATTGTATTGTTCGAGTAAAGATCCACCCAATACGTGACCAAAGTGTTTTTTTAATGCACAAATGAAAGGGCATTGGAAGAAAAAGAGAAAACTTAATAATAAATCCTATATTATTCGTTATAACTGTCTATTTAAATGTTTTCTTGATCTTAGCCCTCATCCACTATTCATGTGATGGGAAAAAAGTCAATGGGAATGCAAAGCCATCCACATCAACCTCTCACCCTAACACTAATATTGATTCTTATATTATTTATTGTAATTTTTTTGTTAAATATTATCATTATGTCAGCTCTCTTTCACTATTCCTATGACAAGGGAAAAAGATGAACCATAAATAGTCAAAGAGTATGCAGAGCCATCCACACTAATCTCTCACTCTAATATTAATATTAATTCCTATACTTCTTTTGTTAAATATCATTTTAATGTCACATTTCATTCATCATTATTATGATGTCACCTCTCACTCACTATTCTAATAACAGGGAAAAATATGAACTCCCATTAGTTGAAGTGCATCCAGATCCATCCATAGTGATTCTATTCTCCACTATTACTCATTGTTTAACAAGTGAGTTCAATTCATGTTTAACCAGAATGAAGTCATCACCTGGGTACACTAGTACATTATTGTGGGGAGAATTCTTAAATAATGGATAGTTGAGTTATATCAATTATGATGAATAGTTATTCATAGAGAAACTATTATTTCTAAAAATGTTGTTCATCATGTTATGATAGTAGATTGGTCTTATGGGTCAAATTTTGGTCAGTACAACATGTACTTGACCTAATTTTGATTATAACCATGTTTTGCACCATTCTATGATAGTAGATTGGCTTTTTGGGTCAAATTTTGGTGAGAACGACGCGGTTGCACTCAACATTATCTTGAGTACAACCAGGTTGCACACTATGTTATGACAGTAAATTGGCATTGTGGGTCAAATTTTGGTCACTACAACATGGTCGTACTTGAACTTATATTGAGTACAACCATGTTGACCATCATGTTATGATAGTAAATTGGACTTGAGCGTTAAATTTTAGTCAGCACAATATGATTGTACTTGGCATTATCTTGAGTACAACTATGTTGTGCGCCATGCTATGATATTAAATTGGTCTTGTAGGTCAAATTTTGGTCAGTACGACATGGTTGTACTTGGCCTCATCTTGAGTACAATCATGCTGTGCACCATACAATGATTTTAGTTGCATATTTTGGTTATTACAACATGTTGTACTCAACCTTATGTTGAGTGCGAAAATGTTCTGCAGCATGCTATAATATTAGATTGGTCATTTGAGTTAATTTTTGGTTAGTACAACATTGTTGTACTTAGCCTTATCTTGAGCACAAACATGTTGTGAACAATGCTATGATAGTAGATTGGCCTTGTGGGTCAAATTTTGGTCAGTACAACATGGTTGTACTCGGCCTTATCTTGAGTACAACCATGTTGTGCCCCATGTTATGATAGTAGATTGACTTGTAGGTTAAATTTTTGTCAGTCCAACATGGATGTTCTTGGCTTCTCCTTGGACTGCATCCATATTATGCACTACGTGTCGACATTCGATTTTCATCTATGTGAATTTTCACCCAGTAGAACATGGTTAAATTCAGGTATTTCTTGAGTATAAATATGTTGTGCCCAAATATATGGTATTTGATTGTTCATCTATGTGAATTTTCACCCAGTACAACATGGTTAAATTCAGGTATTTCTTGAGTATAAATATGTTGTGCCCAAATATATGGTATTTGATTGGTTATATGAGGGAAATTTAGGTCAGTACAACATGGCTGTACTCTTGTTTTTCTTAAGTGCAATAATATTGTGAAGCATCCCACAACTTTTGATTCAACATTTATATTGAATTTTCTCCAGTACAACATGGTCGTACTTCTATTTAGCATGATAGAAACCATGTTGTACCTTAGGCTACATTCTGTTGCATTTTTTTGTTGAATGTATGCCACTTTTTAAGTGAAGTAATGTGAGTTTGTTTTAGAAGAAGATAATTCAAAGCATGAAATATATCAAATATTCTGTGAAGAAATGTGGGATACTTTCAATCAGATAATTCAAAACATTAAATGAAAGAAAAACATAGCACAATTTACAACATAATTTTAATATTCTTTTGGACGGTAGCCAAAATAGTTTATAAGCAAACTCAACCCTAAATTTTTTATTGTAAATCTTGATGCTCACTCCAATCTATGATTTCTCAAGAAACAATAACAATAATAAATTTACACACATACATGTCACAATCATTATTGCTCTCTTTGCATGGAACCACACTAACAACTTCGACCGACCATTTTGCAACATTAAACTCAAAAGCACTACTGACATCTTTTTTTATAAACACAGGTTTGTGGAATATTAGTAGAAAACATAAATGCTCATAGGTTTGTGGAAAAGTTTTGCATAGTGTCACTTGGTGGACTATGTATGGATCTATGTGGAGGACTATGCACAAAGCTAGGTGGTAGACTATGTACAGAGCTAACATGCAAATCAATAATTAACGACCAACTTAAATGAGGTAATTTAGTGGTTGGTGAAGAATTTTGGATTGGAGAATGATGAATATTGGAACTATCAGCTAGTAAAGCTGTGAGGTCATGCATGATGCAAGGTGGGAGCCACATCTGTATGATAAGAAAAAAGATCTGCATAACAAGGGAAAATAAGATTTAGGCAATGCATTCTTATGTAATGTTAAATATGATATTGAAAATATCTTTACCATCAATAGAGTGACATAACCACTCATGTACCCAAACAATGTCTGACATCTTCCCTTTTGCTATAATATCAAGTTGATTGACTAAAAACCTACATATGTCATCTGGCCAATTATAACTTGAAATTCATGAACGTTTCTAGCAAAAAACAAAAAATCCATTGGTACGTTATAGTTATTGTAAGGGAAAAAAATTATTAGAAAAATCTTAATAAACACACTAATAAAGTTATCAAGATTGCTTATTTTTATACTCTTTAATTTTATTTTTAAAAATTTAAAGATGTTAAATTGGAGAGGGGTTTCTTCTCCCAAAAAACTTCTTTTTCTCTGTTGAGCATCCCAATTATTAAGGCCACTTCGTCTATAGTTAAGTGCATGTCATGTTCTTCGATATTGAAACATATTTTTCAAAATTCCAACATTCCAAAGGTTGCACGATTAGTGGAATATCTTGTTGAATAGGTGGCAAACTTAAAAAAATGATCTATGTTCAGTCTCCTCGATATCTCCACATCATCATCATTAATATATTGGTTTAGTTCATCACAAATTGTCTTGAATGTTACTGACTTGAAACAAAATGTGATCCCCCCGTGAGGCATTGTCTACAAAACCTAGAAGAGGTGAAAGGGAAAAAAAATAACTATTTCAATCATCCAATATAAAAAATAAAATTCATGAAATACTTCTTCAGAATATTATTTTTCTCTTAGAAAATATGAGTACAACATGGTTTTACTAGACAAAAAAAATATATGGCAACCAAATATCTAATTACGCTTCATAAAATAATTTTATCTAAAAAAACATGAGTACATCATGATTGCATTAGACAAAAAATCAAACAGTTGGGGAATCAAATATTTAACCATGCTTCATAAAATGAATTTATTCTTAAGAACTTGAGTACAATATGATTGTACTAGATATAAAATCATCCAGGGGTCAATCAAATATCAAACAAGCATCAGAACATTGCTCTATTCTAAGAAAGTATGAGTGCGGTAAGGTTGTATTGGACAAAAAATCAAACATTTTATAAAAAAACTTAAGCAGAACCTAATTCTACTAAACAAAATATGATCAAGGAGGTCAATCAAATGTCAAATCAAGCTTCATAACATTGCTCAATTCTAAAAAAATATGAGTACAACATGATTGTCCTGGACAAAATATGAAAAAGGAGGCCAATCAAAAATCAAATCAAGCTTCATAACATTGCTCAATTCTAAAAAAATATGAGTACAACATGATTGTCCTGGACAAAAAATTAAATATGTGGCCAATTTGTAATCAAATTCCGCTTCAGAACATTAGTTTACTCCAAAAAAATCATTTAGGTGACTAATCAAATATCATGCTTCATAAAAAAGATTTTACACTAAGAGAAAATGGTTGTAATAGAAAAAAAAAATCATCTAGGAGGTCAACCAAATATGAATTCAAGCTTCAAAATATTGCTCTACTCTAAAAAACATGAGTACAATATGATTGTCATGGACACAAAAATCAAATAGGTGACCTATCAGATATCAAATCCTACTTCAAAACATTGATTTACTCTAAAATGCATGATTGTAACATAGTTGTACTCAATAAAAAATCACTAAGTAATCAATCAAAAGTCGAATCATACTCCATAACAAAATTTTTCTCTAAAAATACATGAGTATAACATGGTTGTGCCGGACAATAGATCATCAAACATGAATTATTTATCTTATGAATCAAATGTGTAATATAGTTGTGCAAGAGAAAAACCTTGATATACAACATGATTGTACTGAAGAAAACAACCATATAATAAGTCGAGAGTGTAAACAATGATGTACAACATTGTTGTACTGAAGAAAACCTTTATTACAACCATATTGTGCTTGAATAGATTCAAAATAATCAAAAGAAACAGAGAAGAATGATATAAAACATAGGTTGGCTTAATTGATGAGTACAAATAAATAAAATTTTCTTTGCTTCGCCAAAAGACTACCCGCAAAGAAAATGAGAAGTGGATAACTCAATTCCTCATGACAAAACCGAACATTAAAATTTGACTCGTTTGAAGAATAGAGATTAGCAACTGAATTGCATGAAGATTTGTAAATGCCTGTGTCTGTTGGGTTCTAACACAGAATGTCGACGACGTCGAGAACAAAAGAAGGAACCCTAACCCTAAACCCTAAGAATAGAAATAGGGATGAACTCGAAGCGACATAAAAGATTTTGAAACACACGCTACACTCTTTACCACAATCAATGTGGGTCGAGTCAGGTCGGGCTTCGTGCTTCCCCACCTTTTAGAAGAGAAATTAGTATTTTATGGCACTACCATGTGACAAATTTCAATTGGAATTCAGACGTAACTCTACGTTCAGACTCTGAACGCAATATTTTCTCCTTTTCTTTTGTTGATAAAAGCCTTTGAGCTTCTCTTATAGAAATTTCTCTCTTTCTTTCTCGAGGTCATCTTCTTCTCATTCTTCTCTTAATGTTTCGAACTAGATAGTGTGGGCCCAAAGAACCTTCTGGATCCAATGCTAAAAAATATTTATCAAATTAGCTTATTCATAAACCATATTAAGATCTAATTGGCTTTACCTTAATAAGAATTGGTCATGCTTATCCCTTTTAGTGATTCTGTCTAATTATTAGTTGAAATCTGTGGACTTCTGCATTGTCCATTGGTGGGCATGGCAGCCTTAGAATCTAAGAAGGAAGTCTGCACAAACTATGCGATTAGTTTAGAAAAAAAGAATTTGGTATAATTAATCAGATTAAATTTTGATCGAATTTATTTTTTAAATAATTAAATTAATTTTATAAATAAATAAATTTGCTCAAACATTTTTAAAATAAATTCATTTTATTAAAAAAATTTTAACTCAATTTTCCTTTTTTTATTTCCTCTCTTCCAAACCAAAAACAATGTTCCAGCTTGAAATCTCAGAATATCATCATTTCTGATCTCATCTGCTCAATCAGTTCTCTATTTCGCAGTCTCCTTTTCACCTTTTTCTTTTCTTATTTACATCTTCTTTTCAGCCTTGTTTGACAAGTTGGATTCTAACACCATTTTGCTTATTTTCATTTTCTTAATCAAACAGCATGGTGGAAAACTACATGAAAAATAATTAAATTTTATTTTTATATGGATAAATTACAAATTTTGAAGGAGACGATTATGCATCTCAAACATATCTTGGGGTTTGTTTGACACGGCGGCGTGGTTGTGTTGCGGTGGGAGAACACATTTCCACAAGTTTGGTTCCGGTGGCGCGGTTGCGTCTTTGATGAAGCGCCCATAAACACGGGCTGCTGGTTTGATTCCAACGGTCTGCATTTTTAGGCTCTTTTTCGCGTCTCTTTTTCAGTTCTATCGTGTCTATGCTGTAACGAGTCCTCTTCCCACACAACTCCGATTAGTTCCCTTGCTCACATACTGTATCCTTTATTATTTAGGTTGATTTGGACTGTGTGGCATTCTCTGTGCAATTTTTAGCTTTGCTTTACTATGAAATAGAAATTCTACTATCATGAAAATGACATTTTGGATTGTGGTATCCTCTATCATTTTTTTTTACACTTTGTGCTCTTTGCTCTTGTCAATTGGTGGTTTTAGGTCTTTTGTGACTTGTTTTTTTAGGTTTGTGGCCTCTGGAATGAATGGATTTGAAATTTGTGTGCTTTGGAATGATTGAAATTGAATTTTGTGGCCTTTGAAATGGATGAACATGGAATTTGCTTATGTTTTTGGCTTTTGGAGTCTGGAGTTTATGGCCTCTATGTATGCCTCATTTCTTGATTTGGTTGGTCTAGGTGGGTTGTGCTCTTTCTTAGAGGGAATATTCTATCTGTTTGGCGACCTCTGGGTGTTTGGGTGGTTGATGGTGTTTTGTAGGTGGTATCTGTAGTAGTGGTGGTGCGTGTACATGAGAGTTATGTTAGTGGTCTTTTGATGGAATGGTGCTGGTGGTTTATTGGTGTGGTGATGGTGGTGTGTTGATTGTTTGGTGGTGGTGGTTTGTTAGGGTGGTGGTCATGGTGTGTTGGGTTGGATGTGGTGGTGGTAATGTTGGTGGTAGTGTGTTGGTTGTGATTATGTGGTGGTGGTTGTATGTGTGGTGGTATGTTGGGTTGCAGGTGGTGGTAGTAGTGTTGGTGGTAGTATGTTGGCCATGACGATGTCGTGCTAGTTGGGTGGTGGTGTGTAGGTGTTATGTGTGGTGATTGTGTGTGTACATTGGAGTGGTGGTGCTGGTGTGCTAATGGTGTGGTGGTGATGGTTTGTTGGTGTGGTAGATGGAAGTGATGGTAATGGTGTGTTGATTGTGTAGTGGTGGAGGTTTGTTGGTGTGACGGTGGTGATGTGTTGGGTTAGAAGTGGTGGTAGTATGGGTGGTAGGGTTTTGGCCGTGACAATGTAATGGTGGTGTTGATGATGCGGTGGTGGTGGTGTGTTGGTGTTAATGATGCGGTTGTGGTGAAGCGTAGGAGTTGATGATATGGTGGTGATATTTTGGTGACGTGTTAATAGATTTCAGCTATTTCTTTTATTTTACCATTACAAGTTTTAGAGTTTTAAATGAAACTTTATGATTTCATGAAATAAACTTATATTATGTTTTATACATTAATGACCGTCATGGTTAAGACAAAAGAAATCAGTTCATCAGCCATGTGGGATAATGTGGTGAAGCTAATATTTTGTCATCTCTATCTTAAAGAGGCGGAATTAGGAAACAGACTGACCACCTATTTTAATAAGGAATGATGGTAGAATATACTAAAAAACTTCAAGAAAACCAAAAAAAGAGAATATGATAAAATGTAATTGATTTATAGTTGATATACTAAAAAACATCAATTGGGTTGAATGTTAGTTGATTTATGCATCAATGACCCTAGTACATCACAAGCAACTTCTATTCAACAAGATATGTGAATTCTGGAAGCAAATCTAGAAACTTATGAGGACATATCATTTTACTTATTCTCTATGAACTTGCTTGAAGATCCAACCATGACAGAGTTCTTTATGTCGACGACCCCTAACATTTTGGTCAATCTTTTGTATTATTTCCATGACAATTAGGATGTGAAAATTTTATTTTATTAGTTGAAAACTTAATGTTTGATTTTATGAGGACATCATTTGTGCTACTTTCATTATGCTTGAGTTTTATTTCTTATATACTCTCTCTTTGATTTTTATAGAGACATATTTACAAGCAGTATAACCTTTTCATTGCTTTTAGAACTTTTGTTATTGATGTTTTTTATTTAATGCATGTTCTGGCTAATTCAGTGTTATTTATATATGGTAGCCGCATAAATAACTACTAACATTGATAGAGAAAGACATAGAAGGATTGTTCTATAGTTGCATTATGCTTAATGTATGAGTGTTATAACTCATATATTGCTCGCTCTCCTTGCATGACTTCCACATAATGTTGGTTGGGGAGTTGCTTGAGGGTCACTCGATAAGATTTAACAATATATTTCATATGACACAACCCATATTCATTGATCTGTTAGAAGAACTACATAAGAATCATGCACTTCATGGCTCCTCCAAGATGACTTTTAGAGAGGTGTTAGCCATAATACTCTATATTTAATCACATAATCTATGAGAAGAGCCATGAAGTGATTCTAACCCTCATTAGAAACTATCAGTAGATATCTCTCAACTGGGTTCAATGCTCTGATCAGCTTTTCATTTGAAATTGTTAAACTCGAAGACCCCAAATTCCAAAGGACCCCCGTAGAGATTTCACAAGTCCAATGTTATGTGTCATATTTTAAGGTAAATCCATGCATTCATATTTTTCTAAATTTACTTGAACATATTAATTCTAATACATTTGATAAATGCTTTGGGATTGTAGTAAAGCAATTTATGGAACTCATGCGGATGCACGCATGTCAAATAGTGAAATATCACATACATCGAGCAGTGAGGTTCACCCACACAAAATGTAATGGTTGTATGTGACTATAACATTTGCTTCACTTTTGTTATGGTCGGATGGGAATCTAGTGCACACTACTGTCGAATATTCAAATTTTCCTAGTGAACTAAAAAATAGAACTTTTTGAAGCCACTCGCTAGGGTTGCATGAAAATGAATAAATAAAATTATACTTTTAATGCAATGCTAATGATTATAATTATATAGAGAAATATTATTTGCTTGATGTTGGATATCCTTTACAAAGAAGTTTCTAGAACCATCTTTTGATACCAAATACCACATTCCTGATTTTGAAAAAAGCTAGCAATGTTGCTCAAGGTAGAAAAGATATATTTAATAATAGGCAGTCATCCTAGCACAATGTTGTTGAAAGAACATTTTATGTTTGGAAGAAAAAATGGGTTATTGTACAAGATAGGCCAACATATCTGTTCAACAAACAAGTGTAGATTGTGGTCACTACAATGACTTTCCATAAACACACTCGAGAGCATCCTTCACGTAGTGACATTGACTTCAATGGGGTAGAGGAAGATCATTCACATGTTCCTGCTGAAGCATATGAATATCGCTTAGGGTAATCAAAATCACAGGCTAAAAGTGATTATCCCGAGTCTTGCACCCAGGATGGGGATAGTGTTAGGGAGATGATAGAGTTGAGAGAACAAGTTACAGAGACCATATATAGCGGGTAAAAGTCAATGTGCTGTGAAAATGCTTAAGGTTTATTGTATTGATGGTTTGTCCAATGATGTTCATGTTGAGTCTTAATTTGGTGCAACTTTATTTTTAATTCTTTTGCATGATTTTTTCAACATGGATGGCCTCCAAAATAATCGAGAGCATAATATTTCAAATCTTTATTTACTGAATGTTTTATTTTTAGTTTGGAGGATTTTGATAAGATATTCGACCTTAGAAGTTTTCTAGATGGCCCATATGTTGCTATGGGTTTTGACACGTATGAAATCACTATTAAGGCAGCTAAGTACCACTTTTTTTAGTCATATGGCTGTTAAGGTTCTTCCGGATGGCCTTTGAGGAGATGCATCTGAGCACGATTTTACGTGGTTTAAAAGCAACCAAGTTCCCATTTTTCTTTGATCTTATGACTGTTGGGAGTTTTTTGGATTGACTTTGTGGTGATATGCTCTGTAACACAAACGAGGTCAGTATAATGGCGACCAAACACCCTTTTTTTTAAGGTCAACTGCCTTCTTTTGGTAACAAATTATTTATTGGTTCATACTCTGTGCTCTGAGTCCTCACAACTTTATAAAACTTTAATTGAGTCTTTCTATTATTTATTTTTACTAATGTTGTATCTAAGGGTTTGTGTATTGTGATTTTAAGCCTTTAGAAAAGATGAGCTCGAGGACTTCTGGTGCATCCAAAGTATTGTACTGCTACGTAAGCTGCAATGTTCTATGCTTAGTTTGTGACATGAGCATATCTATCAGCGTTAAACAA
>NEWO01000024.1:638299-649883 GCA_003013225.1 Phalaenopsis aphrodite | reverse complement strand
GTGTGTATATTTCTTAATTGATAATTAACCTTCTTTTCCTAAAACTCTTTTTTGAGTCATACTATAAGAATTATTGGAATTTATAATATAATTATTGAAGAATATTATTTCATAGAAGAAAGGAATAAAATAATAATGATAAAAAATCATTTGTGAAAAAGAAGAGAGCATTTGAGATGCCAAGGTGTTTGTCAAATCAACTAGTATTAAAAGACTAGTTATTTTAAAGGTTATAAGCCATTATCTTTGCATGGCTAATGGAAAGAAGAATAACTAATCCCATGACATGGTTCTTTGTGTTTAATAAACGGTAGACAAATTTAGTTGGATGCATGTCCACTCCTCCTATCCTCTTAGCTTAAAGTAGAAACCATTACAAATTTGACTTCATTTGTTACATTTCTTGCGTACCGAACACAAGGTTTGAAATGGGCTTAATTTATCTAATTTTGAAAGCATGATTCAAATATGAAATAAATAAACATAATTGTGGTCCGATCGACATGCAAAATTTATGTCAAATTCAGCAAGCGAAAATAATACCTATATATGTTATTAATAAGCTTACTAATTTAGTGAAAGAATGAACAAAACAAAAGAAAACTATATTCATATTGTGGGATAAGCAGCTTTTGCGTTTCAGGAGAAGTGCGACCCACGGGCCGCAGTTGGCAGACCACATTTTCAAAAATGCGCAAACCAAACGGTTAGACGGCATTTTCAAAAATGCCGCCGCACTTATAAGCTGTCCCAAACAGGCCCTAAAACTTAAAGTGATAATATCATTACACGAAGTTCTAATCTTATCGAAAGGCTTAAGAACTACATGATGTGTATATAAATCTCTTATGAAAATCTTACAAAAATAAGCGTAAATAAAATAAGAAACTTAAAATAAAATTTTGTAATATTATAATTTACATAGTAGAGAAAATATTTTCTCAAAAGATTTTCAAACGAGACAAAAATAGATAAATCATGATGAAGCTTGAATTGGTGAGATAAACGTTGGGGTTCCGGCAAGCGCATAAACCAATAGGAAATTTATATTTGATTATTTAGTTAGAGAGCACAAAAGATATGGTTGAGCATCTTCTAGTGCACGGTGGTCACACCTTTCAATCTGATATGAAAGGAATTCAAAAGTAAAGCTAAGTAGTGACATTAACGAGCCATCACGAAACTATCATATGTGTTTTGGAAATCTAGCAATCACTAATGGAAGATTTTTAAAGCATTTAGCACATGTCATGAAGTGATTTAGAGAGAGAGAGAGAGAGAGAGAGAGAGAGAGAGAGAATGGGATTCATATAATTAGGTTCGTTATGCACGCGAGATGTCATATTAGCCCTCAATATTTTAAAGAGATTTACATACGTACTACATAATTCTTATATATTAATATATTTATTGAACCCGTATTTGTTCTTAAATCATGCCCGAAGAATAGAGTGTTAGGGGAAGAAAGATAACAAGGGGGGAGAGAAGTTGAGCAAGATGAGGAAGATTAGATAGGGTTTTTCTATAGCTCAACGGAGTGGATGTCAGTGTCTGGTTTACTTTTAGTCTCCATAAAATAACATGTTCAGACATATATTATTCTTAGAACTCTAGTAACACAAATGTCTTTAACAGTCATTTCCCTGCAAATGTTGGGGACTTGGTGAGATTTTCTCTTAGTTGACTCATTTATTGAATTGAGAGATTCTCCCCACCCCCCCTCCCCTCCGCTTTTCCTTGTTTCTCGCACTCGACCTTCATACTTGCCTCTCGTTCTTGGCCTGCAAGTGCTTTGATTGAATTCAGTCTGATCATCTGACGATCAAGGATGACCATTCATAATCTATTTCGAAATTCTTCTATTTAGCTAGTTTGTGTTGATGGATCAGTCGAGAGATACTCAATCCCTACTTGTCTAAAAATTCACTTTTTTTATCATACATATTTAGTTCTCTAATTCTCTCATATCTTAGGAGGTCATGTTATGGTAAGAACAAAATAATTAAATGCAATAATTATCTTGGACAATTAATAAATGTTCATTATATTAACACTATATTGGATTCTTGGGCCTCTAATTCTTAGAAATATAGTAATGAGATGTCTTATAGACCCATTGCTTTACCATCAGCGCCTTGCTTTTCAGATCCATTTGCTCCTTACATACATTATCTAATTATGGCTGATCTTACTCGATCACAGATGAACATTCCAAACAAAAATTGCTCTGTGGAATGTTTGACAAGCAAAAAAATGCAAAGGGTGGGAAATGATGGAAAGGTGTGGTGAAGCAAAAGAGAGTCGACATGTCTTATAGTTAGAGGGATTTGTCTTGAATGATATTAACAAATGTCACTTTGGTGGTAGTGGCCCATGGGGTGGAGCCACCAATGGCTAGTTTAGGTTGTGTCCGGGCCCTCAAGTGACCATTCATCTCACATGGGTTCCCCCAACCGTCGTAAGGTGGCTACAACAAAGAAGGGATCTATAGTCTTAAAATTCCTTACATAATTTAAATTATTAGGTATGTACTACGATTTTTCTATTTTACTCATGCTATAATAAAATATATTTTTCTCTTACTTCCCTTTTTTGCCTGTAGAATGTTACCTTAAGGAATTTTGTGGCCTTGTTTGTTGAGAAAAGAGCTTAAGTTAATAAGGTTTGAATGAGTATTTAGGTACTTAATTTCTCAGAGGGAGACAACAAGATGATTGAGGTAATTAATCAGCATGAGCACAAAAAGGATGTTGAGGGAATCAACCAATTTGGAGATAGTGAGCACCCTTCAAAGGAGGCGGGTGAGGATACTACTAAGGGGGGAGGGAGAGAGAGAGGGAGAGAGAGAAGGGGATCATGAGGTGACACCTCACATTTATTTGAAAAAAATTAATTATGCTTTGGTGCACATGCCATATGTGACTCCTGTAGTATAAAAGGTTGGACAAGTGGCTCGGTTGGATAATTTTGAGCGAGAGGACACTATACTGAAGCAGATGGTTGTTGAGTTGTGCTAAGAATTGTGTGGATATGAAGGTAAAATCTTTGGTATTCAAGACTCAGGCCTATTTAATCGCAGATCCACCTAAAAATAACATGTTTCTAGTGCATATTTTATAAGCATTTAATGTACATTTTTTATGATATTCCACTTTAAAAGAATATATTTTGTATTTTTTTTGGGTACTTAGCATGGACATTTAAGGAAAATGAGGGGGAAATGGAGCAAAAATGGGCAAATATAGGTAGCGCTATAGCACCACCCCTGGCGCTAATAGCGCCAGACTCCAGCCAAATGGGCGTTATAGCCCCCCAGACCGGCGCTATAATACCAGTAACTACCTTTCTAGAAGATCCATTGAATTTGACCAAATTTTGGAGGTGTGTTTGAAGCAACCCTTTGTTATTTTCTATTTTCAATTAAATGAGAAGGATTCGGCCTAATTTAGAGACCTTATGGAGCCTTAAAACTTCAATTGAGCAGCAATAGTTAATTAGGGTTTTCTTATTTTGTGTTTAAGTGTAAGTGTGAGTGTATTTTAGTGTGAAAAAGTTTGAAGATTGCTTAATGGAAACTTTAGATGTTTACTTGGGGAGAAGACATAAGGTACTTTGTATTTGTGTTTAAGCTTTTGTTGTAAGACTTGGATTTTATTGCAAATATTTTATTTTTGTTTAATCTTCATGAATTATGAGTAGTTCCCTTTCTTTCTCCTTGCATATGAGAATTAATCTTGTGGGATGAGAATGATTTAAAAATTTCTTTTTACTCTTAAAAAATTGTGATGATATTTTCACTGAATCTTCACTTTCTTTACAAATTGGCCACTTGTGAGGTTAAAATCTGTTGAGAAACATAATGACCTGGGAGGGTTATGATTTCACATAACTAGTGGATACCACACTTCATTCTAAGCAGAGCTATGACGATCATCAAAAAGGGTGCAAATAAATAGGGAGATAAGTTTTGATGGATGTAGAATTGGTTAATTCTAGAGTGACAGACTAGATTCTTATCAATTTGGCTTGTTGGCTTAGTACCCTGACGCTGGGATTCGACTATCATAGTGGCATAGGCTTATGGACATCTAGAGGTGAGAGGTTATATAGTTCTGATGCGGAATTGAGATGTTAAGGAATTGGCCTTAAGTTAGTCAATGTTCTTTGCTAGCACCGGGAGGGGGTAAAGAATAAGGCATGCTTGTATTTGCACAATACATCAATTTTGTCTTAAATCACTTGAATCCTATATAGGTTAAAAATCTATTTGCAAGGGAGAAGGTTTTCCATAATATCCAAACTCGTTTTTATATTTTTTTAACCTATTACATTTAGTTGCTACTTTCTTTTTAACTCTTTAGTAATAATTTTTAGTAAGCATATCATTATAGACCTCTTATTTGTTTAAATTTGCAATTTAAATAGAAATTCTGCAAGTTGATTTTAAGAGTTACCGTTTTCCTCGTGGGATCAATAATGGGGTTTGTAAGGAAAATCCTATATGACTTAAAATGATACGTATACTTGCCTAACACCCTGATACACCTAAAATATATAGCCTTTTTATGAATATTTGTATACTTATTTTTGAGATATTGTGCTTTAATGAAAGGTATTTATGTTTTTTTCTTGCAAGTACAATCAAATGTATGAAAAATGGTAGAGACAGTGAAAAAAAGGTCAAATTTGGAGCAAAATTGAAAAAAGGTGAAAAAATGAACTAGGGCGCCTGAGCGCCCAAGACTGACACTTACGCACCAGTTATACAGAGAGAGTCACGCCTAAGCACCAGGTACCCCGCTCTTAAACGTCAAAAGTAGTTATTTGATGATTCATTTAATTTAGATGAATTTTTGAAGAGGTGGTTGAAGCAACAATTGGTAAAAACGTAGGAAATAGCCCATAAACACAAAAATTCTTTCAATGAGCTTTTAAAAATAGACAACTTCTAGAAGATTCATTGAATGGAGACACATTTTGAAGAGACACCAAGACACCCTTTGGAGTTTTTTAAAAGATGAATTAAATCATCAAGAGAGGGGATCCAAAATCTATCATCCATCAAAGTAACCGCTGTCGCCGCCCATCATCGTCGTCGTCGCCAGCCACTTTATTTTATTTTAAGTTTTAGTTTATATTGTGAGTGAAGGAAGAGAATTCAAAGGAATTTTAAGACATTTTGTGGAGAGGATTTGAGATAAGTTTTTATCTTTTTGAATACATTTGGTTTTAATTTAGATTTATTGTTTATGTGCATGATTTCTATTTTTAAACTCATGTGTGGTTGTGTTTTCTCCATGGATTCTGAGGTTTCTTTATTTTTTTCCTTAAAATGATAAGTGATTAAGTGTTGAAAGAAATTTGTGTGAAGTATTAGGCTTCAATGTTGGAAGAAGTTATGTTGATTTGAAACCTTGTACTTCATTTACTTTTTAATTTGGTCAACTAAAATATTAATACCTGTTGTGAGAACATGTAAGTTTCGAGATGGTATTATCTCAGTTAAAAAATGGTGAGAATCACATATTGATTTATTGGATGAGAATGTAGTTCATGGGATTGAATGCAAATAAATAAGGAAATAAACTTTCATGGGTGTAGAATTAGAGGACTTTAGAGTGACAGACATGAGAAGTGATTGACTCAGCTAGCTAGTACTTTTTCAAATGAGGTTTGTTCATTAAAAGAGCAGTCAAGGGTCATGTTCATTATTGGGAACAGCTAATCACATCCATCTGTTGTCTCGGTGAATATCAACAAATTCATGCTTTCAGGGGTGCTCATTTATCCATGCACCTCTATCAATATCATGAACCTGAGGACACTCACAGATGTATATATTGATGCCAGTAGGCTGACAGTAGATAAGACAATGTTGTGTGGTTTCAACCAAAAAAGAGGAAAAGCCATCAATTCAATTACTTTATTGTTGAAGATAGGTGATTTGGTGACAACCGTGAAATTCTATATCATAGATTTTGAGACTTCATTCAATGTCTTACAGGTTCAATAGTTTTTAAATCTATATTAAATGGTTACTTCATCATTTCATCAAGGCATCAAATACTACTATTAAGGACAAGAATATTGCTTGAAAAGAATACTGCTTCAAAGGAAAGCTCCAACCATTTTCAATACACAAAGTAGAAATTTAAAAATATGATGCTTACTACACTCCACTGAAAAGAATAGACTTCTCTAGTACCGTGGTAGCAAATAAAGAAGAAGAAAAGAAAAAAAGATTTGAGAGTGGAAGAGAATAAAGTTAAAGCCCATCATGTGGTAGCTCAACAATCTTCCATTGCTCCTATACAATGAGAAGGTGGAGACTCTTACAAAAATCAAACTTAAGATCGAGTTCATGGATGAGGATAAGGAAGAGAAGATATAGTTGCTGACAGAAATAAAACCTCGATGCTCAGCATTGACTTAGAATTCAGCTCTGAGGAAGGAAAGGAAAAAAGAAACAAAAAATGATAATATATCAAAAAGAGCCTCAAATTAAAACCACTTTTGAAGATAAATAAAAGTCAATGTATGAAATGATCAACCAATATGTATGAATTATGACCCTAACCCTAATTTTTCAAACAAAAATGAGAGTTTATTGGCCAAAGATTTACATGGTGTTGGCTTAAAACTAATTAAGTTTCACCATAGATCTTCATTCTCTAGTTATGAAACACCTGTAAAACTAGAGGAATACCATAAATAAAAGTATGACATTGGACTAGGGTCGGTACCCTTTTGTCATCTTTGCTATGTAGTTTTATTTGTGCTGGATAGGTTTGACCAAATTTTAGGTCGATGTTTTATTCTTTTTTCTTGGGTTATCGGTTAGCTAATTAAGGATTAATTTTTTATTCTAACTAAATAATTTTGACTTAAATTTTTCAAAAATAAATGAAACTCATAAACAAAATTAAGGTAAAGAAAACATTGCATTCATCCCTTAAAAATATCATGCATATAAAACAACAAAATTGACAGTGAACCAAATTGAGTAGCAACTTCTCTACATTTTAGGAATCGCCATGAAAAGACCACTTTATGCATAAGCATTCCATATTGCATATATTCCTTTATTTTAGGCACTTTTTGATTTCACACAAAAGGTGATATGTACTTTGAGAGTCACTGTCTTTTAGAGTGAATTTTGTCTTTGCATATCATTTGAACTAATGAATAAATCTTCTAAACATTGATTTTCAAGGACTTGCATACCTATGGACAATCTGTTCTATTTTCTCGACACTAAGATTTAACCAAAATAATTAAATACTTGAGTGTGATGAACTTTAAAAAAAATTAAAATTTTAAATTTTAAAAATATGTTTATTTTAGTCTCAGAACATTATGCATTCCACACATATTTAGGCAGCTCAATTTTAAAATTGATTTGTAAGGCTCTCTTAATAAATAATAATCTATCTTATCTTACATTCATTAGGATTGATCATGCACGATTTTAATTACACTTAGGAGGTTTAGATGATAGCAATTTCCAAATAGGGTTGTAATTCCATTACAGTTTATACATGATTAATGTGAGACTATGTTTTTGAGGTCATACATGCTTCAGTAAACCTCTTTTCGGCCTTAAGATTTCAAAGTTATTCACATAGTCACGAAATAAATCAACACAATCTATGCTTTCTCACGATCATACATCGTATGATCTAAATATTGAATTTTTAATAAAATCTCAACTGAAATATCAAATAACTCAACTGAAATATCAAATAACTCTCTTCCGAAATCACTATAGTCAAAAAATAGGAAGTGGATATGTCACAAAATTTCCATGTATCTTAGACATCTATTACTCTTCTTCATTTAAGTTTCATCAATTAGTTTTTTTGCATTTGAGTCTTTCGTTTTGAAATCCTTTTGATATTCTATACTGATCAATCGTGAAAACTAAATTTAAAAAATTATTAAAAAAAAGGACTACAGTCAGAATCAAAAGTTGTTTTAAGTAAGTTTTGTTGCTTAAGATGTAATTAACTATAAGAACTTACCTTTATAGAAAGTTTGAGCCTAAGATTAATATAAATTCTAGTCTTCAAATTAGAGAAAAGGAAGATTTGTTTGTTTAATTGTAAACCTTACATTTTAAATTTCTTTGTTTAGTTAATTGAACCCAATATAAAATGATATTTCTATCTTTCGAGATAGTATAGTATTTTCTTATGTCATGTTTGATTAGTTAAACAATTAAATCTTCGAATATGTATGATTTTCAAACAATACAATATTGTCAAAAATAAAGTTGACAATCCCTTATGGAGTTTGCAATTCTCATTGTCATATGATTTGTTATGATTTGTCTTATTTAGACATGACACTCATTTATGTGACCTAATTTTGGAAGCCATCACCCTAAAAAGCCTTTCATTTTACACATATTTTTGTTCTTTGAGATCATGATGAATATCTTTTTTTTTTCCTTTGAAATTCATGCCTCATGGTTTTCACCGTAAATTAATTACCAATATTATGTAATTTAACCTTAAATTTATTATTATTATTATTATTATTATTATTATTATTATTATTATTATTATTATACAATAAAAATGAATGGTCGGCGGCTATGATACGAGTCTCAATCATCCCTCATGCACCTATAATTCGAGTGTCACATCCTACACTCAGAGGGAATTGAACCTCAATATAACCTCCATATAACTTACATGTAACCTACCCGAACGTACAAATAAGTTTCGCGCTTCTGTTTTCACATATCTGTAGGTTACATGGAAGTTACATAGAGGTTACAGGAGATATAACACGAATATAATGTCGATATAACACGAATATAATCTCCATTATGTACGCAGTGCTACGTACGTCTTACGTACGCAAATTTTTCAGTCTAGCTGAGAACTCAATTTTCTTAAACTCGTTCAATTCACTCTCCCAACGCATTAAAACTATACAAAAGCTATTAATTATATGACTTCGTCTCTTTAATTATCAAGCCAAATGAGAGCCTTAATATTAACAATAAACTGGCTTTTATTTGTCATTGTTTTGCCTATTAAACAATTAATGCATAAATTAAGAAGAATTAAATATACATAAAGTAAAAAAAATATAATTAAAGATAACAAAAAAGCTTGTTTTATTTGAAAGCCTGCAATTCCATGGCAGAAGATAAATGGAGGGATTCTTAAAATGGAATGATATGATTTAGGAAGAAGCATGAATTTTTGAATTATAACGGTCGACTAAACCTTCTAGTATCTTGGTTATTTATTATATATTGTAATTAATTTGCATATATGTTGTTTAATTATCAAACCATAACTAATGATATAAATTAGATGAAATGTAGGGTTAGGATTCATATTTTGAAATTAAGAGTTGAGAGTTGAAATCATAAAAGCTATAGAAATGAAAGGCTAGGATTTAATGTGGGAGAATCGCAAGTCATTTTTTATAATAGCAACAAGATGTATAGTTGAAATGCTTTTTAACTATAATTTAGTTATTTAAAACACCAAAATTCTAAATGATATGAAGCATTTTTCAAAAAGCATCAAAATAAAATGATATGAAAATATAAATAATTGAAAATTTTCAAAATAAAAAAGTCATTTGAAATAAAAATTAATTCATAATTAGTAGTGGAGAAGAGAAACTAATACTGAAGAATAGCATTAGAGAAAAGAGACAAATAAGTCAAAATAACCACATCAAGAATTTTAAATAACTTTTCTATTTCTTGCCATTTGAAGGATTAATAAGGGACTAGATTAATATAGATGGAAGTTGAAAAACTAATAAAGCTGGAGTTGGTGGTGTTTGTAGAGATTTTTTAGGTTCGGTTATTTGCTGGTTTGTTTCTTTGACTATTTCTATATCCCTTTTAGTTGCTGAAGGATATGTTATGGTTTTTGCTTTGTTGATTGCTAAAAAGTATAGTTTGAAATTTATCAATATGGAAACAGACTCTTTATTATTATGGAAGAATTGTGGTTGCAGGAAGAGCATCACTGGAGCGTAAATATAAAAATGAAGAAGATTTTAGATTTAGCCGAAGGAATGAACTTGTGCTGAACTCATACAAGAAAAGGATGGTAACAGAGTTACTAATTGGGTTGCAAAACTTGGAAGTTTTCATACCTATGCTATTACTTCTAAGAATGCTCTTATGGTTTTTATGCATCTTGTGTATGCTGATTTACTTTAATTGGTTTTTATTTTTCTTTAGGTTCGTTGGTGGAGTGAGTTGTATTTTTCTTTTCTTGGGAGAGGAACCTTAGGTTTTATTTTTTCGTGTGAGTTATATGTCGTTTAATAAGTTCCTCTTGCCACTACTTTTTTTTTTGGAATAAAACTAACGAGGCATATAATGCTTTTTTTAAAAAATAAGGGACTCTATTATGTCAATGGGAGAAAAATAAATATAGTTATTATCTAATTAAAGACGGATATATTATTTAACTATTTTAATTTAGTGATTTTTTTAGAAAAAGAGTACATAATGAATGTATAAAACTAGACTAGTTCATTTTAATTGTTATGATTAACTATAATGATCCTCATTAAATTTGTGCTAGGCTTTTATATGAGAATGTAGTAGTAATATATATATATATATATATATATATATATATATATATATCTATTACACAAATATTACGTCCGCCAATTAACAGCGCACTCAGGAAAAGTAGAATCTCATCGCCGGAGCTCTGCAGAGCACAACCACCTCCACTTATGGGCAATGCGGCCGGCAGCTAATCCGACAGACTGAAGGAAACTCTCCAATGGCAAGTTCCTCTCCCACCCATACGAACTCTCCATTGATATGCCAAGTAAAAGCCCTAACACTGAAAATGCCGATAAAGATTGAATCTTTGCTGGTTCACCGTTAAATATATTCTAGGTCTTTTGCTATTTGTTCCCTCTCCACTGCCGAAAAGCATTGATTCCTGTATGTAAACTCTAGCATAAGCGCACCATCCCCCCTTCACTCTTTTATGTTTTATTATCACCTCCATGGCTCATGCATGGTTGCGTCTCTGTAATGTTCATAGATTCTCCGATCGCCAAAAAAAAAAAAAAAAAAAAAAAAAGCTCCTTTCCTTTACCTCCCATCTTTGTCTTGCCTTATTGGGGTTGTCCCTTTCTTCTTTTTTCCCTCGTTTTTTATTATTTCCAGGCCCTTTCTAGCTACAGCCTGTACGTGGTGAGTGGTGGTGGGATTCCAGCTTCCGTATTTGAGTATAAATAGAGCCCTTTTGGTTGCTGTTTGTTGCAGGAGAGCCAGCGGTTGAACAAGGTGAAGTTTTGAGATATATTTGCTGATACTATTTGGTGAAGATGAATTATGGAAGCAGCTCTCTTGGTTCTGGTTTACATCATTTGTTACCCTCTTCTGTTTCTTATATTTATTTATATTGTGTCAATTATTATTATTATGCATGTAATGGTTTTGTTATGGCCTTCTATTGTTGAAGTCATTGACTGGGAATGCAGGGGGAAGGACTAACAGGAGGGTTTTTGAGTTTGGGAGGACGCATGTGGTCAAACCCAAGGGGAGACACCAGGCTACTATTGTCTGGCTTCATGG
>NEWO01000024.1:577424-625113 GCA_003013225.1 Phalaenopsis aphrodite | reverse complement strand
AAAATAGATATTATATATTTATATAATATACGTTATATAATTAATATAATATATTATTTATATATATTAATATTAGGGATATCTAACTGGCTCGTCGTTCGTGAACAGCTCGTGTTCGACTCGTTCGCTAAGAAACGAACACGAACAGTGACTTCACGAACAATTTCAAACACGAGCTTATTTCAAACAAACTAAATTTTAAACGAACCAAACACGAACACAAGCTCTGTTCGTTCGTGTTCGGTTCGTTTACACCCCTACAGATGATTATGAGTGCGCAGTTTAATTGATGCATTGAATCTAATTATTAACCTTTTTGGCCATGGTTGTGAGATTTGTGCTAATAGTTTTAGTACGCACACTTAGCCCAAGGAGCTTAGTTTTTCCTCGTGTAAATTCATCGACCGTGCACTTGGGTTAACCGAAAGTCATATATAATGGAACTTCCTAACCATAGATTCCGACTCACGGAAAAGTAAAAACACCATTAAATCATGCATAGATAGACTCTACATTTACATAGTGTCACAACATGCGAAGGACACACTCATGCAATCATATAGATCATATTTTCACATGTTTTTCTTTCCTTTTTTTCTTTATAGATGGACATAGAGATACACTAGTTTATGTTACATGAATTTATAAAATAAACATGAACTAACCTACATTAAACATGTAAAAATCATATAAATTCTATTTTGCATTGGGTAATCACATAGGGCTTATACATACATACATACATATATTTATTATGAGCACACTTATTCATATGTACATTCACATGTACACTCATGCAAATATCACTTACATTTATACATACATACATACATGCATATATATACTTATAATTATGAATATTATTTTAGTTCTTTTTAATTGAACTCGGAGTTGCTAGTTTGCCAATTTATTTGTGAGTGTCGTATGATTTTTCCTTGCTTGGTAAATCTCTCTCCATGATCATTAAAATGATCTGAAGAACAAAGGAATATGAAAGATGAGGAGATGCTAGGAAAATAGGGAAACAAATTAAAAGAAACATGAAGAGTTTGTGTATGATAAACTTTGTGCGATAGGTAGAGAGTATGCATCCAAAATGAGAACATATCCAAATACCTCGAGACGCAATATCCACGAAAAAAATCCCTATACAATCTACCCATAACCAGAGAACCCTAAAGAACAATTTAGTTCTGAGTTCAAAACTAGCTCTCAAAGGAATGTACCTGTTTGGTTAATTACATCTTAAGGGATACCCCAAACACGCAGCCATTTGTCAGCAAAACAGGGCCCACTAGATGACATCAATGAGGTTCTAAAGGAATGAATGGGTTTAACAAGGTTTACCAACGAAAATGTATAGTAATTCTAACCTGGTAGAGATAGTCGAGTCAGGATATTATGGATTTGTCATCCCAAGTTATTGTGACCCTAGGTATATGTTGACCTCATTTTTGGTTGAGGTCTAGTTTTTCCTTTTTAGTAGCCTATGGTCTAGCCATATGACATTCCTGTTGACTATTCCTAGAGGATTAGAAAAGGAACCCTCACCATTAGAAATTTCAAACTATTCTTTGCTCAGCTTGGAGTTCCACGTATTGATCATAACCTCTAACACTTACAGGTGGGGTCAGTATGGGGGAACTTAAGTAGAGTCCCCCATAGGATGGTCAGACCTTAAGACTAACCCTAGGTGATCTGGTTTTGGTGGGGCTAACTTGCACACACTACACTCTCTCACATACCTTAAAACCTAAGATCCCTTAAGTTGGTCTCCTACTCCTTTTGGAAAGCTCATGTGGATGTCCTTGTACCCCTAGTCTTTGGCTAAAAGGGTTAGAAGCAACACATTGAGCATCCAAAATGAGTCCTCATATGGTTCATATTAGTTTAGTATGGCTTCATGGCTTGTTGGCCCATTTTGGCACTAAATCACCAAATTACCAAAATACCACTACAACCCTAATATTTTTGCCAAAATTACCCAAAATACACAAATCTCTCAAAAAATCATCTACCTAAATTGACCAAAATTCACCATAAGTACTAAATTTCCAAAATAGCCCAAAAAATTGCAAAAATTACCAAAATTCCCTTCATGACCTAAAAATTCTAAAAATTCCCAAAAAATTCCAAAATCATCCCAAATATTCTCTATTTCAAATTTTTATCTTCAATTTGACCCAATTTGATCAAATTAATCCAATTTGACCAAAAGCCCCAACTTGCCCTTAAAGACCCAAATGTCCCCAAATCAACCCCAATTTTGGCCCAATTGACCCCAATCTTACCCAATTTCAATTCGAAATCAAAATTCAGCATTCCCAATCCTAATCTAAACAAAATTTAAGGTCAATTTGACCCAATTTCAAGCCAATTTTACACAAATCAAAAAGCCCCAATTTTGACCATATGCCTAAGTTCCCAAAATTACCCTCCTAATTCAATTCAAAATCACTTGAGATTCTTCCAAAGCCTTCATGATATATTCCTACACCAAACTCAACATTAAATTAACCCAAATTTTAGCCCGAATCAATTTTAAATTCAAATGCCCAAGCCCACCACATTTAATTTCAAAAGCCAAAGCTCACATAACAATTATTTTCTTTTCATCATCCATTTGATTAAAATCATTCCTAAAGTCCTAAATTCAAAATCAAATCATTTCAAATTAAGCATTAAGCCAAAATTCACCAAAAATACTAAATAAATCCAAAATCATCAAACTATGAGAGCCATGTCACATCATCAAACTATTAATGGCAAGAGGCAAAGCCAATTTTAAGTCTCCTTAAAAAGGTTTTTAACCCTTTTAATGAATCCTCTAAATCTCATACTTAACTAAATCACTTGGATGGGGACTTCTCCAAACTAATTTAACTGACCCATATGATCTTCTTCAGCCTAAGACCAATCTTGGTGGTTAAACCCAACCCAAACCATGCTTTGACCCAATTTGAACCAAAATGGCCTTTTCCCCATACTATTTCAATCCCATGCCTTTACACATGACCAAAATTGACTTCACCAAGACCAAGAATTGACCTCCCTGAGTCAGATAGTGACCCCTCCCTGGCCGGCCGGCCACCTTGGCTACCGGAAAAGCCTGTCTCATCCCAATTGGATTTTTGCACGTTGTTGGCATCCACATAAGCAACCTAGGGCACCCACCAATTGCCCCTAGTGGCATCTTCTTCCCCCTTTGTTTAAACTCACCCTCCATGTCCAAAGAGCTTGAAATTCCTTGGGGAAACTCTGCCAAATTGCTTCTAGAGCTTTCTTGAGACCTCTTAAGCTTAACCCAACCACCCTTAGCCGCTCAAAGCTACTGCTTGAGCTCAATTTTGGAGCTCAAGTTCAAGGCCGAAACAAGACACCCCCAAACCTCCATCAAATTCAAATTAATTGCACCCATGCCATCTCCACTGTGAAAGAGGAAGATCCTCCATAGAAGCTCAATCACCATAGCACCCTAAGGTGGATTTTGATCGAACCCCTAAATTGGCCTTGGTCGATTTCATATCCAAGCAATTCACCACAGCTTGAGGCTCCATCCCTAGACTCTTGGGACCCTCACGAAGCTTCCACAAGCATCCAATCGAGTCTTCCCTTCTTGGACTATGATGTTGAACACTAACCCTAAACCAAGCTTCATTTGATTCTCCATGTTCATAGAGTTTATTTAAGGGTTGATTAGCCGTATGGATATGTTCCCTAGTCAAGACAAGTCTATAAGAACAAATCACACTTGATTTGGTTAAGAATCGAGTGAGATATTATCGCTTGAAAACGGACGGTTTGCGGGCTTGACTCAACGGAGACGATGACCACGCGTCGTCTGATCGAGCGTGTATCGCTTGGAATGTCCTGATCGCGTTGAACGGAGTTGTGGTTCGACAAGGAGGAGCTGACGCAGAAGGCGGCGCCCAATCCCGTGGCGACACGCGTCCCTTCGACCCATATGAGGCTGAGTAGGATAAGTAGGAAATTAGGCGCATTTTCTTATTTATTTAAATAGCCATAAATTCAAAAATCCATAACTTTGTGTAGAAAAAACATAAAAATAAAATAAAAATACCCTATTGCTCAGTGAAGAGAGGAGAACAATGTGAAAATATTTTCATGTTTATTTGATGCATATTTTATTTTTAATTGATCAAATGGTGTTTTCCTTATTATGATTCTCCATTTGCATAGATATTTCACCATGGCGTGGGACCATGAGGCTTTTGATGTCTCTATTGTTAGGCATCTCTTCTGATTTTTCAAAGGTCAAGGGACATCTCTAACTAGAGATATCTAATTTTCAAGTTAATTGTCCTTATTTTGGTATAAAAATTATGATAATTAAAATACTCATCATAAAAATTCTAAACTTATTTTGATAGGTTCATTATGGTCAGAGGACCCTATGAAAAATATAAACTTGATTTAATTCATTAAAAAAATCCTAATTGTCACAAACCCTAAAAATGAGGAGAAAATAATTTGGAATAGTTATAAATGTAAATGACATGAAAATCATTCTACACTGTAATTTAATGTTAGGGGAGCTTCCCATAAAAATTTCAAGTCAATTGAAAATAATTTGACCACTCAAATGGATTAATTAAGTGAAATCACATTTTAGGCATTAAAATAATTAAAATACAACTAAAAATATTATAAAATTGGTTTTGAGAGCTCCTTATGACTAAAGGAACCTAAGAAAAATAAAATTTGAATTAAAATAAATTCTTCATTTTTAAGCTTTTTTTAGCAATTGAATTAATATAATTAATTAAAAATCATAAAAATCACAGAATTTTAAGAACACACTAAAATATCACATTTGGCTTCTTGATTACTTGGGACCATTTCAAATAATTTTCCCAATGTTCTAAGTCAAGATATTAATTTTAAAAGCTTTAAAAAACAAATTTTCTTTATTTTTTTCACTAAAATAATTCCAATAATTAAAATACAAACCAAAAAAATATAAAATTTATTTATTTTGGTTTCCTGGACTCAGAGAGATTTAATATAAATATAAAACTTTTTGTTCCATTTAAATATTATTTTATATTTAATTAATACTCAAATCCAACAAAATTTCTATTAATTAAATTAAACCTCTAAAAATCATGAAAATTGGTCCAAGTGGTCATCTAATCTAGATGAACCAACAATAATTTTCTTAAGGACAGAAGTTTTATTTTTATTGAGTTATTAAATTTTCATTGAAAATCCTCATTTTTATATTATAAATAATTATAAAAATTAAATAAATTCAAAAAAATCACATTTTCTCCTCTGATGTTTTAATTAACCCATGAGTGAGGTAACATAAAATTTCAAGTCATTAAATTATAGGGTATTAAGGCCTTAGGGGCAAAGGGTACTTTTGGAATTTAAGGCTTACTTAATATTTAGGCTTAACCAAAGGACTAAATGGGCAATAAATGATCTTAATTAATATTTTTTTTATGATTGGAATATATAAGGGGTAAGTAGTAGAAACCAATTCCATTTTTTGGTCTTATAAAAGGGTAAATTTGTGATTTCTTAAAATTAATGTAATTTGGAAGAATATTTAAATAAGGAGATATCAAAGTGAGTGGTTTGATTTTGGAAGATCATATCTCAATGATTTGAAACCCATAATTAATAGTTTTAAAATGATTTATAATTCATGATAAGGATCAAGAATATAAATATTGAAAAATCATTTTTCTTAAAATTACAAATCTAACCATTAAATCTTAAGGGCTTAGTAGTGAACTAGATTTAATCAAAATTTTGTCTAATAATGTTTAGAAAATAACTTATAATTAATTTAAAACTTTTTAAAACACTACAAGTCCATTCTCTAAAATGAAATTAATTAATTAAGTCAAGTTGCCCCTAAGGGCCTTTACCCGTATAACTCATAAATGAGACATCAAGTGATAATTACCCTACTTAAGGGATAATCAAAACATAAAAATTCACTAAGCATAAGGGTATTAACTGGATGAACTATATAGTAAACATAATAAGGCCAAAATGAACTCTAGCTAATTTCAAGGACTATGAAATGTTCAGGGTATTACCTAAGACTTCTTCATGATCCTTGGATATCTTGAAGGACATCCAGACTTATTATGATTTGCTTAATAGAATCATCCTCAAAATTTGGAACCACCAAGACATGACATGGGATCTGGTAGACACACCTCAAACTTGTATTTTCTCCTTTCATCTCTAAGCATGCTTTAATTCCTACACAAGTTATATATATATATATATATATCTTGCAAGTACTAAATTTCTAGGATGAGGAACGAGAAGACTCTCTAGGTACGCTTTTATAGTTTACAGTGCTTTCTTTTCTCGTACTTTATACATTGTGCTTTTACTTTCATAAACTTGCATGCTAAACAATGATGTCACCCTGCATGAAAACTAAGACATCTCTATCAGACGATCGAGAATCCCTCGGAGGAGGTAACCTACGGTTGCTTGACAGCAACTTTTTATATACAAGAATTTATGAACCCAGATTTATTATTTATAATAATTTTGTGAAGCCACAATTTCAAACGCAAGTATACGTATCGCTCAAATAATACAGAGCTCTAGTGGAGTCCTGTTTATCGATCTCACAGGGAAGCGAGGTAAGAGGTCCTTAGTCAAATCCTAGTCTACTACTATTAGTCCTTAGTTTGGAATGTCGATTAAAATGATATTTTATCTAACAACTACTCCTAAATGCAAGTGTTAAATGTAAAGATAGTAACTATAACTAAATGCAAATATTAATTCTAAAGATAACCCTTTTTGGATGAATTGGTTTGGAGAATTTTGAGATATTACAAACTATTATTCTTATGTAATGAATTAGATAATGTAAAGGAATAAGATGCATTAAATATTGTATATGCCAAATAGGAGCAATCATATTCTTTATCCTTTGTTCCAGGCATAAAGAATATTGACTAATCATATGCTTGGTTACTGATTCTGCGGCTAGGTTGGGAGGATACCGGCTCTCACTTCGGAGCTCCCACGTTCCCCTCACCTGAGGGCTAACATCTACACATCAGCACCCAAACGATAAGACCGAATTGGGGATTTTATTCTGTCACTCTAAAATCTCCAATTTTACTCCCGATAGTAATATTTCACTATTTATTTGCACCCAACTTCCAAGGGCTTTGACCTCCCTGAATCTGGGATGTGGTATTAATGCAATTACAACAAACTTTAACACTACAACAGACCTTTATTGTAATGTAAGTAAAGTGCACGTAAAAACCATCACATTGATAATTAAATCCGCTTCTAACATGCATCACAAAATCCTAAACATGAATTCTACTCATTACAAAAGAAAAGTAAAATGAAAACAATGACATAATCTTCTCATGTCATTATTTCCAAACAAGAAGAGAGAGTAAGAGAAACCCATCACAAAGCACAAAGAAAACACAACATAAACTTCATTTAACTAAAGCAAATCCACTAGATAAGTGTTTATAAAACTATAAGATAATGAAGAAGACAATACTTAGCTTTTTCCCTTGAAAGAAAGAAGAAAATCTCTCCCACAAAGTCTCCTGCCGATCCATGCAATGCTAGAACATCTCCTTACAAATTCTCTCAAAATCTCATCTTCAATCTCTTCAAAAGGGTAGAAATCTACATTTCTACTCCTATTCTAAGAAACCTAAACTTTCTCCACACTTTTCCTAATCTTCCTCTCATACAAATCCCCCTTTTTCTAACCTAAATTTGTTCTTTTAAAGTGTAGGGACGAAGTATGAAGAGTTGCCACAAGCACCCTTCCAAAAAGCGTTCAAATACATTGAATTTCAGCCCATTACCGCCAAAAGTCGGTCTATAGTCGTCCCGGGCGCTATCGGCGGACTCGAGGACGCTGTCGGCAAGCTTTTCTGTCATTTTTCGGTCTTCTTGGGTAAATCTCGCCGTCGACGCCGTTTTGGCGCCATCGGCAGGCAGACCGCGCAACTCCACCGTTTCACTCCGTTTAGCTCCGTTTTAGCTATGTTTCGCCCCATTTCAGTTGCGTTGTGTTCCTAACAGATAGCCCCACAAAATAAGCATGAAAACAACCTTCATTTAAAATGTAATCTCATTCAAAAATATGCAAGAAGTGTAAAAGAGATTAAGCATTCAAAGACTTATCGAAAGGTGACAGGGCAAAATATCATTTCTTGCTTGTTTTTGCTTCAAATTGCACCGTTTTGCATCTTTTTGCTCCAATGACCATAATTCATCATACCTACAACAAAACATAAAAAATACCCTTCTTTAAAGTGCAATATCATCAAAATCAGTATAAAATAGCTATGAAAATCTCAACATATTTTTCTTTGGTCATTGCTAACGAGATTTCCCATGATTTAAGTGAAAGTATGAAACTCGTTAATTTGAGTTTAGTAAATTCATTTGGACTAAGTGAATCCAATAAAAAATAGTGGTATCGAAACGAGGGAATCGTAATATTCTAATCGGTGTTGCACTAATAAGCATTAACATGCCCCATAACATTTAAAGAATCATAACCATAGGGACATCTGATTTGACATCATAACTTGACACATTAGAAAACTTAAACTCGCCACGATGAGGAGCTTGTAGCTAGCATCGTGGGCAGCACGACCATCTTCAATAGCAAAACATGTCTTCATCAGCTAAACCATTCTTTAAATTTAAATAACAGATCCATAGAAATTTGAGGTTGTTTGCTTATACAACATAAATCCTCAATTTATCTTTAGGCCTTTGTATAGCTTTGTTATACAATGTAAGCCCTAATCTATTTTAGGATTTCGAGGTTGCGTTTGTCATGACTTAAATCCTCACATCTTTCAGGCTATTTGTGTGATCATTTCACACGAATATAAGCCCTAATTAATAAAATTGGCAGGATGAAACATTCAATAATTCTAATCTCCAAAATTGAAGCCAAACCATAGGATAGTTTGGGAAGTCACCGATGTTCTCCTCCGGATCTATGACATCCCCTAGTTCTTCCTCCTTTGGACTCCAAAATAAAATGTTCCAAACTTGAGTCATTCCCTTTTCACACCTCTTTGTCCCATCCCGTTGAAAAGCCCTGTGCTTTTGAATTCCTTAAAGATATTATCACATGATTTTTATCGACAGTTTTCTTAGGTGATTCCGGTTATCTAAGATGTAATTAACTATAGGGGCTTATCCTTAGAGGAAGCATTTCTGAACACAGCTTAATATAAATCTTATTTAATTATTCGTATTAAATAGGGGAAATTATCAGTCAACATAAAATGGTTTTCGCAGACTTAAACGGATGTCTTACAATCTTTAATTTATTTAATCAAGCCTTCACGAGCAAGTAATGTAGCTATCCCTCAGGATAGGTGCACTACTTGCAGTATTCTGCTAGTTTATTTAAACTACTGGGGATATGAGATCGGTTCGATCTTGTATTTTCAAAATTTTAAAATATTATTTTTTTCTAAATTATGTATATTAAATTAAATTAAAACTGGTGTTAGGTGATCCGATTTTTTTGATGCGATAGATTGTGTAAAATTTAAATAAGTATAATAAATTAATATTCGAATTTTATGCAAGTATACGTATCGTTATCAAGTAATAATGAACTTTCTATTTTAAGATGGATAGTTCTCAGGCTAGGCCATTGAGGATGATGACGGAGAGTCGTCTGATCGCGTGTTTATCTCATCAACGGGCGAGATGAAGCCAAACAGTGCTTCAGTTCATAAAGTGCGGGCCGAGTTAGCGGCTACATGGATGAAGGTGTCCAACCAGAGCGCGCCACACGTATTTTCGGAGCTGCCTAGGATCCAGTCAGTGCCGCGCGTTTAAATAGATAAATAGGGATTTAAATAATTTAGAAAATGCTTCATAACTTCAAAAATTCATATCTTCGTGTAGAAAAATCATAAAAATAAAATAAAAATATCCTCTTGCTCAGTGAATAGAGAAGAACAATGTGAAAATAATTTGAAGTCCATTTGATGCATTTTTTATTTTTAATTAATTAAACATTATTTTGAGTCTTTTGATTCTCCTTGCATATAGACATTTCACCATGACTTAAAATTTTGGCATGTTGTTGCCTCTATCTTAGGGAACATTACCTGATTTTTCCAAAGTCATAAGAGATCTCTAGACAGGGGTCCATATTTTTCAATTTAATGTCTATTATTTGCGTAAATTAATCATAATAATTAGAATGTTGTTTAGAAAATTCCAAGAAATTTTTGAAAGGTTTGCTATGATTAGAGAACCCTTTGGAAAATATTTCATGGGTTAAGTCATTAAGAATATACTTAATTTCCACCAAACCTAAAATACAAAGAAAATTAATTTTGGGTAACAAAAACATCTAAATGTCTTAATTTTAAATCTCCACTAAGATTCAAAGTTCAAAGAACTCCTCATAAAAATTTCAAAATATTTGGAGCTCTTTTAATAACTCAAATTGATTTTTCAAGTTAAATGACATTTTTGGTACTAATATAATATTAATAATTAAAATATAGCTAAAAAATAATAAAAATTGATTTTTGGAGTTCTCTGTGATGATCAGAGGAATTTTCTAAAAAAAATTTGAAATTAAAATAAAAAACTTAATTTTCAAGCTTATTTTTAATATTTAAAAAATTAAAAAATGATAAAAATAAAAAAATAATAATAAAATTTATGGAAATGTTTTAAATTGTTTTTTAAGCACTTAGGAACAATTGGAATACTTTTCCTAATTTTCTAAATGAAGACATTGAATTTTAAAGCTTAAAATAACTTTTAAAGGCTAAAAAAGGGATTTTCACCAAAATAATTCCAGTAAATCAAATAAAAATTATAAAAATATAAATCTTACTTCTCTAGGTTCTCTGACCTTAAAGAGATTTTTCAAAAACATAAAACTTAATTTTCAACTCTTAAAATATTTTATAAATAATAAATGCTCTAGAAATTAAAATAATTCTAATAATTCACAAAAAAAGCTTAATAAATCATGAAATTTGTTCCAAATGGCTCTCTAATCTAAGTCTACCTCTAGTAAAAATTTCAAGGGATTAGACTTTTCCTTGGTCAAGTTATGAAGATTTCTTTGAAAAATTCTATTTTTGCATAAATAATTATGTAAATTAAATTAAATTTTTAAAAATCACATTTTCTTTTCTGATGTCTTAATTGACCAATGATTAAGGTAAGATAAAAATTTCAAAGTTGTGTGAATTAAATTTGACAAGTTATGAACTGATAGAGCCTTAGAGGCAAAAGTAGGGGTGTAAACGAATCGAACACGAACGAACAGAGCTTGTGTTTGTGTTTGGTTCGTTTGAAATTTAGTTTATTTGAAATAAGCTCATGTTTGAAATTGTTCGTGAAGTTACTGTTCGTGTTCGTTTCTTAACGAACGAACCGAACACGAGCTGTTCGCGACCGACGAGCCAATTTGACATCCCTAATATTAATATATATAAATAATATATTTTATTAATTATATAACTTACATTATATAAATATATAATATCTATATTAGTATATTACTAATATAATATATTAATATATTATTATTATTATTATTATTAATTTATTATTTATTATAATTTATAAAATTTATTTTTTAAAAATTTCATAAATTTTTTTACATATAATTATTTTAAATTATTTTATATTTCTAACAATAACGATTCGAACACGAACGAACGCATCACTGTTCGTGTTTGATTCGTTTAACTAACCGAATGAAAAAAAATTGTTCATGTTCGTCACGTTTATCTATCGAACGAATCGAACACAAACTCATTGACGAATCGAACACGAACTGTTCGCGAACAACGAGCTTTTTTGACAGCCCTAGGCAAAAGTGTAATTTTGGAAGTTTAGCCTTAATTAACATTTAGGCTTAATTCAAAGAGGGAAAAGGGTAACCTCTGATTTCAACTAATTCATTTGAATGATTGAAATACAAGGGGATTATTTGGTAGAAACCAATCTCACTTTTGTTAATTAAAGGATAAATTTGTAATTTCCTTAAAATATTAAAATTTTGAAGTCTAGTCAACCAAATGATCCTAGACTTAGGGGTATAGGTTTGGGTGTTAATAACTCATTAATTTAATACACCTACTTGATGTTCAAATGACTTTCAAAAATGAATCATCATCATTTAAAATTCAATCACTTCCAAAATAACTAAAACATCCACCAAAACCTTAAGGGCTTAGTAGTGACATAAGCTAAACGAAATTTGGTTAAATAATGATTAGAAAAGTGAACATAGTTAAAATTGAACATCTTTAAAACACTACAAGCCCAAATTAAAGTTGGCTAAATATTTTTGATAGCACTAACTTGCCTCTTTAAGGGTCTTCACCCACATAACTTACTAAATTAAATCACATATGATAATTACCCTACTCTTAGGGATAATTGAAACATCAATGTTCACTGAGCATTAAAGGTATTAATATGATGGATTATTAAGCAACATAATAAGTTTATGTGTGCTTGAAACTTTTCACAAGGTAGTGAGAGATGAGCATGGACCTGCTTCTTCCTCTAGACCTGTTGGATACCTCAGAGGTCTACTAAACTAATATGTTTTGCTTGATAAAAATCATCCTTAATCAAACCCATAGAGACCCACCAAGATATAACCTAGGGTTAGGTAGGTCACTAAAACCTTACTTCTTCATACTTCATATAAAATGCCTTGGCATGCATTTTGAGTTTCATGTAGTGGAACCCGAAGACTCTCCAAGTACGCTTTTATAGCTCACAACATTGTCTTTTCTTAAGCTTTCCACATTATGCTTAGTTACCTGCATGTATGAAAAAAATTTAAACTTGCATGCTAAACAACGATGTCACCCTGCATGAAAACTAAAACTGTCAGGATAGCCACAAAACAAAAACCAAAACAAAAACTAAAATCAATCAAGATAAAATTCACCTCTACAACATTCAAAATATAAAACAACTCAAAATTTAATCACGAACATCACACAAAATCACAACAACAACTAAGTTAAGACGTCTCTATCGGATGATCGGGAATCTCTTGGAGGAGGTAAATTACGGTTGCTAACGAGGCTTCCCATGGTTTAAATGAAATCATGGAACTAATTAAGTTGAGTTTAGTAAATTCATTTGGACTAAGTGAATCCAATAGAAAATAGTGGTGCCGGAACGAGGGAATCGTAAGATTCTAACCGGTGTCGCTCTAATTAACTTTAATATCTCCCATAATATTTGCAGAACTACAACCATAGGGCCATCTGATTTGACATCATAACTGCACACCCTAAAAAATTTAAACTCGTCATGACAAGGAGCTTGGAGCTAGCATGGTGGGCGGCCCAGCCATCTTCAACAACAAAACCTGTCTTCCCCAGCTAAACCATTCCTTCCTTAGAATTAAACAACCAAGACATAGGATTTCAAGGTTTTTTTCTTATGCAACATAAATCCTCACCTCATCCTTAGACCTTTGTATAGCTCTGATGTACAATATAAGCCCTAACTCATCTTAGGATTCTAAGGTTGTCATTCGTCACGACCTAAATCCTCACATCTTCCGGGCTACTTGTGTGATTATTTCACACAAATGTAAGTCCTAACAAAAAAAATCTGCAGGATAAAACACTTAAATAACTTCTCTTTAAAACTGAAGCCAAATCATAAGATAGACTGGGAAGTCATTGAAGTTCTCCTTCTGATCCATGACATCCTCTAATTCTTCCTCATTTGGATTCCAAAGATAAAATGCTCTAAACTTGAGCCAATCCCATTTCATACCTCTTTGTCTGATCTCGTTGAATAGTCCTATCATTTTGAAATCCTTGAAGATAATATTTCCTAATTTTTATAGAACGTTTTCTTAGGTGACTTTGGTCATTTAAGATATAATTAACTATAGGGGCTTGCCCTTATAAGAAACTTTTCCTAATACAGCTTAATATAAACCATATTTAATTCTTCATATTAAATAGGGAAATTATCGGCAAATAAAACGGTTTCGCAAACCAAACGGACGTCATACATTTCTTAGTTTATTTCATCGAGTCTTACCCTCAAGTATTTTGTTTACCCTTCGGGATAGATACAGGGTTTGAGGTACAATACTCTTTCATTTAAACTATGAAAAATATGGGGTCAGTTTGATTTCATATTTTTCTAAACTTAAATCTTAAAATGTCCTTCTGAAGCGGACGACGAGATTTCGATTCTGGTGACCGACAGCTTCTTACGGGCAACTCCCCAAAACCAAAAATAGTGCCGACACATATCTTATAAAGATATTATTATTCAAAAACTTAATTACTTCTCTAGAGTCCGTTTGGGACGGCAGGGAGAGCTCGTCCCAGGGGGTGTTTGGTTTAGCAGGTGTTTGGGACGCTAACCTCTGCGACGAGACATCATTTTGGTTGAACACGGGCCACAGATATAACCCCACTACCGTGGTCAAGGGATGAATTATTACACATGATACCATTACTCATCTCTGCCTTAAACAAAATCCCTTTATTCGACGCCAAAGCTCTCATGATCCTCCCTCCATGTCGCTCCACTATCGCTATCGATTCCATCACACAACGCCCTCCCTGTCGTTCCCTTCCTCACGATCATCCCTCCCTGTGGGGTTCGAAGCCGTCATTGATCATTTCCCCTCTCTCAACCCACCCATTTTCCTCTCCTCCCTCTCCGTCTCCCTAACTCACACCATTGTTCTAGCTAGGAATCCACTAGTGATGTTGAGGCATATACATGAACAATTAGAGCATGTGCACATTAGCTCTCTCCTCCACTATTTATAACTAGTTAGGGCTTACATATCTCTTTTTAGTGAAATCAAATATAGCTTAAAAAGGTTAATACTTTCTCTTTTCTGCTCTGTGTTTCCCCTTATCTTGTGCATCGCCAAGGCTGCCCTTTATAACATCCGTTCTTATGGTTTATTGCTTTAAAAAGGTTGATATACAATGGTTTAAAAATCCCTAGAATGATCCAGAAGAATGGGATGCCTTATGTATTACTTCAATTCATTACTTTGAATATATGTACTTGGTTTGATGTGGCTTAATTGAAATGACTTTGTTCGACCTTAGCTGCTCTCATTTAACTGCTCGTCAAGAATACTTTTTTTATAGCGCATTTGACATTCACTGTTAAGTGAGGTTTGTATTTGAATTTTTTTATTGTTCTGAAGTTAATTTCAACTTTTGAAGCATCAAATATATGATTATTATAGTTCTGTTACAAACAACATTATTAAACAGATGTATAGTAGTCATTTGTCCAGAAATAAGTGTCACACATTTGTTTTCACACAGCTGAAGCAAACAGGTAGCCATATTATCCACAACAACATCCCCACAACAGCTTCTTGGGGCAATTAAGCTGCACTGGAAAGCTGGAAAACTGCAGTTGTGCCAAACATACCCTTAGAGTCACTGCTAGATATGACCACTCCTTTTATCCATATTGAGACATAGTCAACTACTCTCAAGATAAATTAATTCCCATAATTGAGAATAAATGATCTTATAATATGAATTCCCAAAACATAAAAAATTTTTAAATGTATTTCATCTCTTTTAATTATATTGCCTATCCTTTGACATTAATCACACTTCGTAACATATATGTTAACATCCTTAAATCGGGTAGACCAGTAAAATCAAGATTCTAAAATCTTAGCAACCATTTTATATCCTCCAAAATGCCCCCATATCCTTATTTAGGATATTTAATAACAATATTATCAACTTCTTGTAATGGGACACACCTCCTAATAATCAATCTTATATTTCTTAAGACAATAAGGTTGTTTGAAAAAGTAGAACTTAGGATCATGAATACTTTTTATCTAATAAGTCAATTAATAAAGGAAAATATATTAACAAAGAAATTAACTATATCCGCATACCATGCTATGTTTTACTCATTCAAAGAAAACATATTTTCATTAGGAAATAACTTACTATTTTTTATTTGAAAATATCCTAATGATTTAAATTTAAAATATATAAGTGCTTTGCCATTGATTTTTGTTTCCTTTTTTAATCATGAACTTCTAAATCAAACTCTTATAATAAGGTAATTCATCTAATTAGTCTGAGTTATGCATTGTTCTTACTTACAAGATATTTATTCACAACATAATCCATATACATTATAACCTTACCTATCAAGTGTGGTCTAAATTTATGAAAGGTAAGACTTTAATCTACAATCCTTTTTATTGATAGCATGATTCCATTAGACTTTATTCTAAGTCTTGCTAACATAGTAAATCACATAAAATAACTTATGTATTCTTTGCCCTAATACTACTCCTACATGAAAGTCACTAGCATCATGCATATGCTCAAAAAGATTTTCTTAATTAGGTGCTACAATAATATGTGCATAAACTAGTTTCTTTTTAGTGTTTGAAAAGCTTCCATGCAATCATGATTAAATTCATAAAGGGTATCATTCTCTAACATATGACAATAGAGTTTAGTGATTTTAGAGAAGTTTTTAATGAATCTAGAATATAATGCATCATGTCTAAAAAAGCTTCTAAACCCTTTAGCCGAAGTGGGTGATGGTAAATTTTATATAACCAAAATTTTAGCTTTATCAACCTCAAATCCATTCTTGAATATTTTATTTCCTAAGACAATACCTCTATAATCATAAAACACATTTCTTCACGTTCAACACTAAGTTTATCTCTTTATAACTTTGCAAGGCCAACAAAAGATGTCAAGACAACTATCAAATGTGGTGTACCAAACACAAAAAAAATTATCTATGGAAATCTCAATGTCCTACTCATATAAATCTAAAAATATAAACATTATTTATTTTTTAAAAAGTAGTAAGGGGTATTACACAAGCCAAATGACATTTTCCTAAAGTAAAAGTTCCAGAAGAACTATTAAATGCTATTTTGTCAGGATTCTCAGGTTCTATAAGAATTCAATTATATCGTGAATATATGCAAAGGAAGTAATAATATAGCTTAGTTGGTCTATCTAGCATCTAATTAACAAAGGGAAATAAGAAGGGGTCCTTCCTTGTGGCTTTACTCAACTTTATAATGTCTATACACATTTTCCACCGTGTTATAATTCTTGAAGGAGTCAAACCATTCTTCCAATTCATTTTAACTTTTAATCCCCTTACTTAGGAACACAATGTATGAAACTAACCTAAGAATTATCTATTATTGGGTGGAAGATTTTAGTGTATTGCCATTTCAAAATCTCTTTCTTCGCCATCTCTTTTATTGTTGGGTTCAATCTTCTTTTTCAGTCAATTATTGGTTGATAATTTTCTTTCATGATATATGTAAAAAAAAAAAAAACAAAACTTCATCCTTAGTAGGCTGCAAATGATGATCAAAGGGAAAATGATTGGAATTGAGAGACAAATGATAGTTAGCTTGATTCTTGTCACAATTTGACGTTTATCATTGGTAGATGTTGGTTGATAATCAAGAGAAATGTCAAACATTTTAGCACTTGGCTTGATCATTCATCAAATAGGAGTGATGAGACAAGGAAAAAAAAAAGAAAACATATGTCAATCATCTATGATAATGATAACTTGCCGGGCAAGGCTAATATGAGGAACCTTAGAAGCCAGCAATGCTAGTTGGGCTTTGAAATTCTTTATGAATCATATATTTCCTCTGTTAAAAGTATATAAAGATTCAATTTATAGAATTTTGGAGGAGAATTTTTTTTGGCCATGATGGATCTTAAAAACATTAAATTAGTAAAATGAGTAGTACTTCCATTGCACTAATTTTAAAGTCAAATAATATGAATTTGAGTTTACTAAAACCAAATTTTTGGGCAGAGTATCCTTATTAAAAATTGGACATATGACATTATAATTTTTTTTACAAGATTGTGGGAAACTATATTAGATGATTTGAATAAGTCCTGACATCGTAACATTTTATTGAATTCAAAATGAAACGATCTTAGACTAATGAGAGAACATCTAATTACTCAATGGTCATAGGAAGTTTTCAAAAATGCTTTAATATTTAAGCTCGATTGGACCAGGCTCATGCACTTTTAAAAAATTATTGAAAATAAAACTCAGATGATCTCAAATTTTTTTTTTTTTTGAAATTTTCAATTCAAATTATTGGTGTTTTGAAATCTTAAAAAAATGTATAAAAATCATATATAATCACATAAATTTATGCAAATTTTAACTTCTATTAACCCAAATTTGAAAGAGGTTATACTAAACATTTATTTTTTAAATTAAATAAATATTAAGTATTATTTTTAATGTCACCATTAAAATATTTAAATATAAAGATAAATAATAAAAATTAAGTACTCTATTTTTAAATTTTGTATTGTTGGTCAATAATGATATATTAAATACAAATAACTTTTTGACTTCATAATGAGGACAGCTCTGTCTGCACCTTCCCTGCCAGTGGGCTATGTAACGGATATAAAAAATCAAATACGGCGATGAGGTCTGGTTTCGTTTAACGTCGCCCAAAAAAAGCTACTTATAGATATTAGAAGTTCGGCCTCTCGACATCACGGGGAGCGAAAGGGAAGCGGGAGAGAGAAGCCAGGCTAGGGTTTTAGGCCCTGCCATCATTCGATCGGCCATTTTCATATTTCTCTAGGGTTTCATTTTGAAGAACAACGGGTTGTTGTCCTAAAAGCCAAGAGAAACAGAAAGACGAGGTAATGTTCGAAAGCGATCCGTAATCACATGTAAGCGTTGGGTTTTTAATCTGGGCTGTCAGGGTTTCGTTTGGCAATGATTAGAACTGTAAGAAAGGGGCTCTTTTGAAGCTCATGTTTCTTTTTGTATTTTGTTTTAGTGGAAAGAAGATTGATATAAGAAAGGAGAGGAGATGGAGTACGCGAGTATAGGGGGTATCAATATGAAGGCGATGTGTGGACGTCAAGCGAATGTGATCTCCATGGATGGAAGCCATTACAGCATCAACGGCGTACTTCCGGCGCTTGGGTCTAGGGGAAACCGCAGAGTAAAGCTCAGGCGCTTCATTCTATCGCCTTATGACAAAAGATACCGGTATTTGTTCTCTTCTTCTTTTTTTTTTTTTTTTTGGAATGATCAAACCTTCCCAAAGAACTTATTTGAGAATAAAGAATATGAATTTCCATAACTCGATTAGAGTTGATGAAAAAAGGGTGCTTTCTGTAACCATTGATTTCTGTTAGTAATATAAAAGCAATTGTTGTTGTGTTCTACCATCATCATAATTAGCCTTATGCTAGATACACATTAATATCAAATTTTTATTACTTTTGCAGGGCTTGGGAGACTTTTCTGATTATTTTGGTGGTCTATACTGCTTGGGTTTCTCCATTTGAGTTTGGTTTCCTCACAAAGACAGTAGGAACCCTGTCTATTGTTGATAACATCGTTAATGGATTCTTTGCGATCGATATTATCTTGACTTTCTTTGTAGCCTACCTTGAAAAAACAACCTATCTTCTTGTTGACAATCCCGGTAAGATTGCGCGTAAGTACTTGATCAGCTGGTTTATTCTGGATGTTATTTCCACCATCCCATCAGAAATCGCTCGAAAGATACTTCCAGAGAAGCTCCAGTCTTATGGGTTCTTTAACATGCTTCGGCTTTGGCGACTAAGAAGAGTCAGTTCATTGTTTGCTCGGTATGATTTCTTATTTTTCTGTTCTCTCAATCATTCTGCTTATGTTATAGCATGGTTGGTTTTGATTGATTCATCAGTAATCCTGTCAGATTCTTTCTATTTTTTATTCTGGTTCCCCTGGCATAATATTCGAGAAGTTTGGCTAAGTATCTGCAAAATCTTCTCTTTTCTATTTAGCCGTGGAAACATGCTGGGAAATTACTTAATAGTAGTGCATGCGTTTTGACTTGGCGAATGGTTTCTACCAGAGGGAAATATAATGGAAAATTCTTACGCTTTGATTTAAAATAAACTCTTTGTTTTTGTCACCCGCTAAATTATGTGTTCTTCTATTCAAAATTTCAGCTTGGAGAAAGACAGGCACTTCAACTACTTCTGGGTCCGCTGTATAAAGCTCATTTGTGTGAGTTATTAAGGATATATCTAGTCTAATGCTTTGTTTTGTTTATTCACTAATCTCACATTTAATATATTTGATTCATAGGTCACCCTTTTTGCTGTCCATTGTGCTGGATGCTTCTATTATCTTCTTGCAGCCAGGTATCCGTACCCTAGACTTACTTGGATTGGTGCTACCATGCCAGATTTTCATGAAAAAAGCCTGTGGATCCGGTATGTTACATCAATGTATTGGTCAATCACTACTCTTACAACTGTGGGATATGGAGACCTGCATGCTCAAAACACTAGGGAGATGGTCTTTGATATCATATATATGCTTTTCAATCTGGGCCTAACAGCATATCTAATTGGAAATATGACTAATTTGGTTGTTCATGGAACCAGCAGAACTAGAAAGTTTGTGAGTTATCTTAGCTTATTTTCATGTTGACTGAGTTGATTTGACATTTTATTTGTATTTACTTTTTGACGAACTTCAAATACTCTAGAGGGACACAATTCAAGCCGCTTCGGGGTTTGCACAGAGAAACCAGCTTCCACTGCGTCTTCAAGAGCAAATGGTTGCACACCTTTGTCTGAAGTATAGGACAGATTCAGAGGGGCTTCAACAACAGGAGACCCTTGATGTGCTTCCAAAAGCAATCCGATCCAGCATATCTCATTATCTTTTCTATAATCTAGTTCAGAAGGTCTATCTATTCCAAGGGGTTTCTAACGATTTGCTTTTCCAATTGGTAATTTCTTCATTATGATTTTAAAACTCTTATCATATCAGTTACGGTTCCTCAAGCGTTCTGTTTTGTAATCATGCTTGTTTAAGGTGTCAGAAATGAAAGCTGAATATTTCCCCCCAAGGGAGGATGTGATCCTACAGAATGAAGCACCATCTGATTTTTACATACTGGTTATGGGCAGTGTTGTAAGTCTTCCTGCACTGAAAATTTTTATCATTCAAATATTAATATTTGTTTAACCATTGCGTAAGCTATAATCACTTTTTTTTATCTCCTTTATGTGTCTAATCTCAGTATGATTGAGACATTGATCATCTTTGCAGGACCTGATAGATCACAAAGGTGGAATTGAGCAGGCAATTATCAGCTAATTTGAAAATTTTGACAGATTCTCATAATTTTTATACTATTAATGATTACAATGATTTAGAATACTCTTACAAATTTTCATATTTACAGGTTGTTGGAGAGGCAAAGACGGGCGAACTTTTTGGAGAGATTGGAGTACTTTGTTACAGGCCTCAGTTATTTACAGTTCGAACCAAAAAACTGTGTCAGTTGTTGCGGTTGAACCGCACTTCATTCCTTAGTATTGTGCAGGCAAATGTTGGAGATGGGACTATAATAATAAACAATCTTCTTCAGGTTAGCCTTTGTACTGGATTATTGATATGAATTACTGCAAAAAAAAAGTTATATTCTAATTATATTCTTATGTAGTAGAGAACCTGAGATCATTTGCCAGCATAGTTGCTACCCTGATTGACTGCTATCTGCTTTTCATTTGGGTTTACAGCACTTGAAAGAGCAGAAGGACCCCATCATGGAGGGAGTTTTGAGAGAGACTGAGAACACATTAGCTCGGGGAAGAATGGACTTGCCCCTTTCTCTTTGTTTTGCTGTCATCAGAGGAGATGATCTGTTGTTGCATCAGCTTCTTAAGCGTGGTTTAGATCCAAGTGAATCTGACAGCAACAGCCACACAGCTTTGGTTTTACTCTATAAATCTTTGCAATGATTTCAATTCATATTTATATCCTTGTAAATAATAAACTTCAGTTAAATAGCATAATTGATTTGACACAGCATCTGGCAGCTTCAAAAGGAAGTGAGAATTGCGTACTTCTCTTGCTAGACTATGGTGCAGATCCCAACTGTCGAGGTATGCTGTAACAATATTGAATTCAAAACACTGCAAACCATTCTACTCTAGCCTTTAGAATAAACCAATACAGATTATTTGTTTGCTTCATGTGTGGTTTAAGGCCTACGAGAATCAGCTTCATGTAGTTTATAGTTCTGACATCTTTCTTCCTTTTTACCTTGTGCTGAAATCTTAATCTCTGTTGTTGTGTTGGTTATCCCGTTTTCTATACCACATTAGTCTGACCTGAAAAATTTTGAATTTGGTGTGCTTGGTTTTAGATTAAATTGAGTTGAAATTTAGGCCATGTCAAACCATATGGACTCAGCTTTGGGCAGGAAGATTACATATCTGTATAGGAAGATTTCATCTCTGTATTGACCATATTAGCTCACATGTTCTTACTGACATATTAACAAAGACAGATAAACCAACACAACTGAAAATAAGTATGATTTGCTTAGATTAGTGTTTAAGGCGATGCTTTTTATCAGAATAAGTATGTGGATGTTTATCAAATTTGTCAAACTTTGACCAATTCGGTTTCTTAGCATTGATTCCTATCGAGCAAATTAGAATATAAAATATGTGTTCCATTGAAAGTAGTCAATGAATCATCACAAATCGATCTGTCTGTCTCTTAAATAAGTTTTTTTTTTTTTTAATTCTATCATCAACATTGCATATAATCTCATTGTCTTGATTAGCCTCATAAGCAAGCTTTATAGAATTATCAAGTAGAGGATTGAATGTAGATTCATGAGTAACCAGATTTGTTTTAGAATTTTATGGAATTTCCAATTTGTAAGCATTAGTTTCAGTGTATTGCATATTTTTAACTAATCTTGTTTTCCTCCTTAATGGCTGTTTATGAAAGTCTTTATGGATTAAAACGTAGGATGATCTTATGAGCAAGTTTAAATTTTACATTTTTCTTGTTCAAGTTTTCTATGAATTTCCTCCCAATCATCAGACAAGTCAAACATTTAACTAGTATGATATCTAGCACATAATGAAATGCTTAAATTTTAATATGCAAACTAAATAATGCTAATGAGGACTTATAACTAATGGAATGCTAATACTACTGCTAGTAAATAAATCACACAAATATGCTATCTTGTATAGACAGATTTCTTTTAAAAAAATTAATTCAAGTTATTTAAATATGATTCTTGATGAACTATGCACCTTTAGAATTTTTGAGTTAAGGCGTCTTTTAGATTCAAGATTCTTTTAAAGATTTTATTGTTAACAAATTTTTTAAAATGCTGACATGCGCCCTTTTATAATATTTTTTCTGTGAGCTTGTATGTCATTAAACCATAAACCAAAAGTAAAGCTGGCATTTATCTAGGCATTCATCATTCGATCAATATCAATATAGAGTTCATTGGAAGCAGTCATTTCAAATTGTTCATTTTATTTATTTAGGAATGACTGTTGTTCTTTACATTAAGGTTTAGGTTCAATCTGCATCAGCAATTCTGATCATAACTTTCCCTCATGCTTAGTTTGCTTTCAATCTCCAATTCTAGCCTTTGACCAGGTATTAGGGGCTGGTAACCATCTGATCGAGCCGAGTTGGGGTAGGCTCAAAATTGGCTCGAAAAAAATTCAACCCAAAATTCTGGCTCGTAGCTTGGTGCGTTTATTTCGATCCGATCTTGATCCGAGCCAAAATTCTATTTAATTTTCAAGCGAGTTAACGATCTTCGATCTAAATTCGTTAAATCCAGCCCTAACATCACTAGGACTGTTAACGATCCGATTTCGAGCCGGGCTGGGGTCTACTTAAAAAAAAATTTGATCCAAAATTTTGGATCGTAGCTTGGCTTGATTATTTCGATCTGATCTTGATCTAATCCAAAATTCGATTCAATTTTGGAGTGATTAATAATTTTCGAGCTATATTCACAGCCCTACCAGGTATAAATTCCTGTTCATATACATAATCTATAATAAATATATATCCAGACTCACCATGAGATAAATTTTGATTGTAACTGCAATTCATCTTATCATTAAAGAGAATGATCCTGAATTATAGAATGTTTTGCAAAGTCAGATTCATGTAGATATGATCACTTCAAGACAATTGCTTGACTGTGCTTTGGGAAAAGAAAGTTGAGGGAAAAGAAGTTTGAAAGATTGTCCTAAATGAAATGTTTTTGTTAAGTGTTAGCTATGTAATAATAACAATAAAGACATTAGCCAAATTTTAAGAATGGTTGGCTAAAAGAAAAAGTCAGCTAAAATCGGCTTAAATCAGCTATTAGCTTAATTTATAATGCAATTAATATTACTAAGGAGTTCATAGCCTTAAACATAACAGATGCGTTCAACTAAAAGGAGATATTGGAAATCATTAGTGAGAAGTTAGGGCTTCATCTTCATTGTTATTTGCATGTAGCAGAATATTGCCTTCATCCCTAGCTTTAATACACTAAAATTAAATCATTCCATCTTGAGATCAAAATAGGTTTATATCATTATATAGATAGATTGATAGTGGACTCAACTAAGAAAGCTAAGATTGATATGCAACTTGTACCGTTCAAAAAATAAGAAATGATTCTGTGGGCTACAACAAGCGAAAGGTACAGTTGCAAAACATTCTTTAGTTAAATTTTTATATGGTATGTTGAAAGAGGTAATGATTCTCCCAATTTAATTATGATTATTATCTAATTTAGTTAAATGGAAAACTTAGTTTTGTAATGGCACTCCATCTATAACAATTTATTGTTAACATGTTAAAACTTTTATGCTCATTATTTTATTGTGAGAGAAATTGAAATACCTACAAAACGGAGAAATCATTTGAGTATCTTAAGGATGAACTTCTTGATTTATATAATTTATAACAAAGACCAAGTGATATTGATTAAAAAAAGTAACTTTTAACGGATGACAAAGACCTTTAATTTGTATTAGCGTGCTATCTAATATTGAATCATTTATGAATGATCACAACGAAGCAAAATCATCTGATTTGGAACAAAAAAATTTTAATATTGAATTTTTTTTAATGGGGATAGAAGTAAGGCCAATAGATTTAATGTAAGCTCGCAAGAATTAAGCAGAAGAAAAATCCATGAAAAATTATATAATTGAAGTTGTAACCATCAATGTAATTATTGTTTTACTAATTTAATTGATATTTTTATTAATTATTATTGATCAAGGAAAATGAAGCTGATTAAAATTGAAGTTGAGGACGAGGAATGGGAGAACATGAACACAACTAAGGATGAGTTAGGGGAGAAAACAATCTATTTTACTTGTGATTCTAACGAGGTTCCATTGACTGATGATAATAATGAAAACTTTTAAATTTAGAAATTATAATATATGGCTTATTATGAGTTTACTTTAGTGGAGGGCAGTAGGAGTGCGAGGAGATTAATTGTGCTGAATTTATTTTGATTTATTATGTTTTTATAATTTATTTTGATATTTTATATTATTTTAATTATTGTATAGCAATTATTACTAATTCACAATTAGTTATTAAAATATCAATTTATTATTTCTTATTATGTTAGGATATTAATTTGCTATTTTTAAAGGTGATAATAGATTAGTATGTTAATATACTGCTTATTATTTTATACTTGAAAGTTAGTGCAATACTTTGTACAGTTTATTGTTTTTTAGATTAATGTCTGGAAGCATTACCTTAGAAAAAACACCTCAATAAAAACTTTGAATGCAATTAAACTCAATTGAATGGGCCAGTCCAAACCTTCTCCATCCTAGTCATCTGCTCTATTATATCCCATCAATATGCATGTGTTTATGGATTGAATATACAGTCAATATAATGCAAAATAGATGCACAAAATGTATTGGAAAAGAAGGTCGAGGTGAGCTCCACCTCAGTGATCACCTCATAATTTTATATATTCTTAATCATTTGCATTAACCTTAAGTATTAGAATTTTTTTTAAATTTATCTTTCATTCCCAGCATAAAAATCCTTCCTGATCTATCTGTACTTTTCTATGGAAAATGCATTACTTCTGAACTGAATGACTAAAAGTTTCATTGATAGAATTGAAATCCAATTGTGTAGCAAAACTAATTTAATTTGGCGGTACTTTCAGCCAATAACTAAATATAATATAAAAAATCCATTATTAATTTTGTCTGATGCTTGAGGAATGATTTGAAGGAAAAGGTATTCGCATTTGCAAAACATTTTTTTTTTCAACTATTGAAGCTTTTTGAATGAGTTTGATCCCATTTCAGAGCCTTGTTATATGAAATCACCTTGATCAATGTGATATGTAGGCCACAGTACCTTTATAATCTCTTAGACGAGTGTTTCTACTAAGGTGTGACTAGGTGCGCTTTTATCCTTTAAGCCACCAACTAGTAATGTACGTGTCTTGCCTTGATTTAATAGATAGGTGTTGATTCCTCCAACGATGATGATGAATTTGCTTTTGATGATAATAGTTTTATATGAGATGAAGTGGGAATCAAAGGAGGATCGAAGTTGTGGTTGATTCAATGTTGATAAAATCCACTATTAACCCAATAGCAAGCCCACGAGTGCAGAAAAATCACTGGATATTTTTATGCAAACATAATTTTTAATTATTTTATATGGTATTAAGTATAATACTTCACACCTCAACAATCTCTAGTTTTTTTGAGTGCTCTTTGTGTCGCCCATATCTAGCTCCTCTAAAATCTTTTTTTTTTTTAGTGCTATTTGCATTGCTCTTAATTCTCCCCTAAAAAATCATTTAAACAGTATCATGCATCAGGAAAACCCACTTCGCCATGTGGATCTATTGTGGAATTTACCTGTTCCTGAATTTTTTTCAATCATAGAAAAAATTAGACCAATGAGAGCTACAATCCACATTTACCATTTGAACTAAAACGAATCATTGATTCTAAGACTGATTAGAATGTGTGGATTATATGAGCATCAATGTTGGACTTTATACAGCAATTGTCAACCTTATTTTCATTCTTATATTCAAATTAATAGCTTATGTTTATAGGTGGGGCTAATCAGTTTTTATTTTAACATCAATATAATTTTCTACCATCCAACATAGGAGTACTTCGAATATTCTCACATTTCTTAATGATAGTAATGAATATTATCTGTAAGCTATAATTCTTATAACCTAACTGGTTTAGTTGTCCTCATCTAAGTAAACTATTAAGAAAAAAAATATAACTTAAACTAGTTTAGTTTAGTTACATTTGAGATAATTATTATAACTTAACTAGTTTAGTTGTCCTTATCTGAGTAAACTATGTATTAAAAAATTTGAACTTAAATGCAATAGAATTTAAAGATTTATCATTTTGATCAAAAACTTATGTGATACATTATTGCATAAACTCTTCAAAAATATTTTTATATAATATCAAAAATTTATAGCAAGTATGCGATACGACCCAAAACGAAATACAACAAACAAATAACGGATAAAATGTAATAGAGATGCGAGAGAACTCAAATAACGGCTGATTTTACTATATCAAGGAAAGCAAACAAGATACAATCTTGATCTATTGTTTGAGAGGCGGATTGTTTCTTCACAAACCCTAGATACTGCTAGGAACATCGAGAGAAAAGAAAAATTGTAGCAAATCAAAATATAAAACAAACCCCAAGTAATTAGCTTTCATAAATATTCTCCAAGGCTCATTTTCTAACTTTACCCCAAATTTGATTTTTCTATTGTACATGATTAGCCCCATTCGATGCTGAAATCATGTTCAGCCTCTCCCATGCATCCTGCCTCTCTCGGTTTGCCCGTCTTGTTTGGCCAAGCCATCAGCTGGTCTAGTGAGGCCAGATCGGTCTAGACCAATTGTCGGACCGGCTTGTCATCTGCTGCAAAAGTTCTCCCATCCGCAGGAGCAGCTGCATGCGTATCAACACTCCCCTTCAATGTAAGAACTTTGTCTTCAAGGTGGAAGGATGAAAACTATTTTTGGATCTTCATAATGCCACACGTTGCTTCATAATCTGACAGATCTTTTCACTTAATTAGTATCTCTTTTGCTCCCACCCCTCCTTGGTGAACTCCTTCGACCTCTAGAGGTTCCAAAATTACCTCCATGTTATTTGTTAATGTCGAAGGTAGTGAAGAGTGTATTTGATCTCCCGATAACACGCCTCAATTGTGAATCATGAAAGACTGGATGTTGTGTTGCTGGGGGTGGTGACATCAAATGGTGAGCTATAGCCTCAATGCGTGTCGTAATATCGTGTCGAACGTTTCCTTCGCCTGAACAATGTCTTATGTCGATAGGGCCTCGGCTTCAAGTAAATCATGTCCCCTTCGTGAAATTGTATTTTCTTCATATGTCCAACCGCTTTCCTCTTCATGATTTGTTGATCTTTTAATAGATGTCCCTTGAGCTTTGCCAGTATTTTGTTCCTCTCCTTTAAGCATCATTTAACACTAGATACCGGCGTAATGCTACGCCCATAATGTATCAAGTGAGGTGAATACCGTTTATACATAAGCATGAAAGGGGTTGTTTGTTCCGCAACGTGATATGAAGTATTATACCAATATAAACAATTCACCTGGCCCAAAACTTCGGCATATCCGATACAAAATAACATATGTATGTCTTCACACTCTTGTAGACCATCTCTGTTTGACCATCGGTTTGGGGATGATTTGTTGTGTTTCTCTTAAGTCTGTTCTTTGTAACTTGAACAACTCCTTCAGAATTGGCTGAGGAACACATTGTCCCTATCAGATACAATAGATTCTATCGTTCTTTGCAAATGGAGCACTTCCCATTTGAACGCCATTGCGACTGGGACCACAATGTAGGGGTGTCATAATGGAATGAAATGTGCTTACTTGCTCAGGCGATTCACTACCACCAAAATCACAGTAAACCCTTCTGATTGTAGCAACCCTTCTATAAAATTCATCGTCACTTCTTTCCAAACAATTTAAGGTAAAGCTAATGGTTGTAGCAAGCCTTCTGGCATCAAGTCAAGTGCTTGTGTTGTTGGCACGCATCACACCGTGCCACCATGTCCTCTAGGTGTTTGTGCATCCCCACCTAATAAAGCTTTGCCGATAGACAAATGTATGTCTTTTGTATCCCTGAGTGTCTCTCAATTGCATCGTCATGAAACTCTTGCAATAGTTTGGAGATGTCTCCAATGATCTCGGCAATACGAATTGCCCCCAATAGAATAGCTGCTACCTCTCAATGCTAATCTTGGATGACTGTTCATATCCTCTAGCAAATTTGCTCTTATGTTTCTCAACCCTTTACTCCGCTCGTTTTCCCTTTCCGGGGCTTTCCAATCTAAGACCAAGGGTATTGATAAGGCTTTTAGATGGGACCACCATTCTTGACAGTCCATCTTTGGCTTTATTTTTCAATCCTAATCGGTACTGAATCTTTAAATCATATCTCAGTAACTTGGATAGCCACCTCTGATGCTCGTCATTCACTATTCTCTGCTTCAATAGATACTCTAAGCTCCTTTGATCTGTACTAACTAGAAAGTGTCGTCCAAGTAGGTACAACTGCCACTTTTGAATGGCCAAGTATCAACTCCCGTTTGTACACTACACTTGAGTCTTACCCCTAGTTGTGAGCACCTCGCTGAAGTAGTCAATCTGCTACTAGTTCTACATGAGAATTGCTCGGAATCCATACCTTGACGCATCTGTTTCTACCACAAATGGTTAACTGCAATTTGAAGTGCTAATACCAGAAAGTTGGTCATGACTCTTCAGATATTTGAAGGCTTGTGTTGTTGCTTTCACCCACATGAAACTATCTTTCTTCAGCTGCTCAATTAGCGACCATACTGTCATTTTACGCCCCCTCACAAATTTTTAATAATATCCCGTGAGATCTAGCCTTCTCAACTCCTTCAAACTCTTTGGTCAAGGCCAGTCCACCATAGCTTGGCTCTTGGTCTGCTCCTCTGTTACTTTCCCACCCTATCACCACATACTCTAGGTACTCCACCCGTTCCTGTGCGAAGGAATATTTCTTGAAGTAGGCATATAACTGACGCTCTCTCAATGTCTTCAAGACTATCCTCAGGTGTCTCACGTGCTCTTGCTCTGTACAACTGTAGATCAGAATGTCATTGAAGAAGACCGGGGAATTTGTAGGGCCAAATGACATTACCAAGAACTTGTAATGCCGTTCATGCTTTATGAACATTTTCTTGTGCAAATTAGCTGGATTCATTTTAATCTGGTGCTATCCTGACTTCATATCGATCTTTGAGAAAATGACAGTCCCATAAAGCGTATCTAGCAGCTCAAATTAAAGGAATAGGAAACCCATCCAATACAGTTTCTTTGTTCAAAGCTCTATAGTTCACACAAAATTGTCAGCCACCATTTTTTTCTTCACTAATAAGAATGGATTGGAAAATGGGCTTACACTTGGTCTGATATTCCTTGCTTCTAGCATTTCTCGGATCAACTTTTCTATCTCATTCTTCTTAATCTGATGATACCTGTATGGTCTGACACTGAGAGGAGGGACTCTCCTTTAAGGTAATGGCATGCTTGTGCTCCCTCGATGGCCCCCTCGGCTACTGAAAGTTGTTAGGAAACTGCTGAACACACTAGGGAAACTCCCTGACTCAAGATCACGGATCTTCTCTATGCTTTGCAACTTCAACAAATAGCGTAACCCCGTATCATCTTCACCATGGTTTTGAATGGTTTTGCATAAGCCATCATCTCCTCTCAGCACTACCTTTCTACACTCCACCTAAAACTGCATCGTCAGAGATTTCTAGTATACCTACATCTCCCCAAGAGTCTATAGCCACTTCATCCCAAGAAGCACATCAATATTGCCCAAGGCCAAAGGAAATAAGTTCTTCACCACCTGTAGGCCATGTATTGTCAAAGCTAATCCCTTCCAAATTTCCTGGCTTTTTTTCACCTTCATCTTCCGTCCCCATCATTACCCCAAAGCTTCTCGTATCTACCAGCTCCAACCTTAGCTGATCCACGACCTGATTTGAGATGAATTTATGTGTGACCCCATTATCCCCAATCCTTCCCCTCACATTAATATTGTGATTTGGAGTAAATCTCATCACTTAATTGAGGGACATCTTCTCTACGTCTAAGTGCAAATGCTCCTCCACCGTTGTCTTCCTCTGACTCCTCACTATCTGTCTCTTCATTCTCATGAACTACAAGGATTTGAAGCACGCGCTCCTTGCGATGGTTGCCTAAGGCATACTTCTTGCCACATCAAAAACATAGTCTTTTGCATCTTCGAGCTGCTTGAAATTGTCTTTGGATTATTCTTCTTCTTTAGCGTCTCTTCTGCAACGACACAGTGTGAGTTCTCGGTGTCATGATCGTCGGGGAACTCTTGTAGAATTCTCTTGTGGTGCCGCCTTTGCTGTCTGTTTCTTGTCTTTCACCATCTTGGCAAGCTCCATCATTTCTCTCAATATTTGTGGTATCAATGGTCAGAGGGCTGCTCAGATGTCAGCCTTTAAGCCCTTCATGAAGTTCCTCTTTAGCCACCCTAAAAAGAAATCAAACCTCTCCCTGTATTTTGTGTTCGTCACCTCCTGAAATAAAATATAGAATTGCTCATGTAGGTCTCTTTCCCGAATAATTAGGAAAAGCTCTAAGAAGTAATCTTTAAACTCCTATGAACAGATCAGGTATCAACCTCGATCCACGATAACCATGTTAGGGCTTTTCCCTTCAAGTATATCCCTGTTGCCATGAGCTTCTCGTCCCCCGTTACCTCGTTCACTACAAATTATCGTTCTATTCTGGTACTCCCACTTGTGTGCATCTTTCACTTGGAAGATTGGCATCTTTAGTCCCCCCTCCCCCTCTCGGGCAAAACTCCCTCATTCTATCATTTCCATGCCCCACTCCCGCTTCTCTCCTTTCTTGCGCTCCTCTGTGTCCCTGTATAACCCCTCAAATTTTTGGCCCACCCGCTTCATCAGAAGTTTCTACTCCATTTCCTCTTGAAGTCTTAGGGGAGGCCCTTGATGGTGTACATGTTTTCCTCCCGTGTTCCTCTCGTTCCTTCTCCTTCTCCTTTAATTTGTCCAAGGAATATTTGATTAACCCTTGGTTAGGGTTTGTAATTTGAGCCGTCTGCGGGTCTTGGGTTGCACCTCAATGAGCCTCGTTATCATCTTCTTAAGCCACTCGAATCAGACTTATTTGGTTTTCCATTGACGAAAACCTATTTTCTATGGTGGCGAATTTTTCTTCCATATCTGATTTGATTTTCCCCACTTCTCCTTCTAACACATCTACCTTCTTTGCTGCCATCCCTCCAAGTTCTCACTCTAATAGCAATTTGATACAACCCGAAACAAAAAACAACGAGCAAACAAAAAATAAATTGCAATAGAGATGTGGAGGAACTCAATTGAGGGCTGATTTTCTTAATACCAATGAAAGCAAATATGATACAACATTGACTTGCTGTTCGGGAGGTAGGTCATCTCTCCACAAACCCTAGACGCCATTAAGAATACCCAGAGAAAAGAAAAATTTCAAATAAAAACATAAAACAAATCATAACCAATCAATTAACCCCCCCCAATTCCCGTTTCTTTTGTATGTGATTAGCGGCGGCGCTAAAATCATGCTCAACATCCCGCCTCTCTCAGCTAGGCCACCTGGCTTGGCCAGGCCATCGACTGGTCTGGCTGGGTAGCAGGTCCAGATCGGTCCTCCTTGGACCTGGCTCATCCTCTCTCACGTCGGCTCTTCCATCTACAGGAGCAGGCGTAGGTGTATTATGATGCTTACTTCTTTGTTAGCATCTCAGTTGGTCTTGTGTGAGTGAGTGGTGCCTAGTGCTTGGAAATCGGACAATCATATTGCCATGAGAGCATATGATGCATTTGATATTTCAAATTTATTGAAACATTGTTGTAGCATTAGATAATAAATAACGCCTTATATTCATAAAGAATCCTTGAGTTTTTTTTCCCGCCCGCATCAGATGTACGGTACACTAAACGTTATCATTATGATTCACAATAAATTGATGGAGACCTAAGAATTTGATCATTACACACAATAAACTGGTGGAGACTTCAGAATTTGATCATTTCACACAGTAAATTGCAAAGTATGCACACGTCACTTGCATGGTGCAATTACTACAAGGAAACAAAACTACAAATAATTTAATCACAAATTTCAATTATTCAAAATCAAATCTAAAATAGGGAAGACTGATATAACACAACAAGCTTTGGTTTCTCATGACAAGGGTAAACTTAGAACTATATTTTAACTATCATATCTATTTTCTTTTTTATCTAGACATTAACATTATGAAATGAAAAGCTTGTTCTAACACCGCGTGATAGCGAAGTACTTTTTTCTGCTGCTCATGTTCTTATTCTTAGATTTTTTTTTTTCTGTAAGATTTGTTTTGTTATTCCTGTTTTGTTTACTAGAAGCTTTATTTTTTAGCGTGAGCAAATTGATATCATATATTAGAATGATGTGCCATTGTTGAAGGTCATTTTGTTTGATGTTTCTCTTCGTTCTTACTGTTGACTGTGAGAGGGTGAATTAGGATTTTAGAGAGATAAATAACGAAGTTAATGCGTGCCGCGGATATCATAAGCTGTAAGGAAATAAAAGAAAGGGTGGAGAATCTAATGCGAGGATATCAACATATCAAAATGCTTATTGAAACTTTTGCTTGCAGAATGTGACTAAAAAATAGAGAATATGTATTAGCATGATTTATTTGACAAAGTAAAAAAAGCCTTTTTCTTTTTAGCAGGCCACATTTATTCTGGGCTAGGTTAAGATCACCTTTTTTTTATTGTTACTTTATTTTTATTTATTTAATTTATGTTTTGACATGAAATATATTAAGTTTAGCCTCTTAACAATATGTTTTATGTTTATCCATCCAATGTTGGCAGTGATGTATGTTTGGCTCGTGACCGATGGCGGTGGTGGCGGTTGGTGCTAGTAGTATTTAAATATTTGTTTAAATTTTTTTTAAATATCTAAACTTTATTTTGAGTATTTTTAATTTAACTTGCTTTGCTTTTTGAAGTAAAATCTAAACGCAGTTAAAATTAAATTAGACTCTTTTGAAGAATAAAAGTAGAAAAAAACATGATGGTTAACTGGCCCTAATCATGTAAATGTTAGAGCTAAATGATAAAACTGGTTCTCTTTTCCCTTATAATGAGGACTCTCTGTCCATTCCCAAAAAATAATTCAGCATTACTCCGGCAATACAAATAACCTTACAATATGCAATAACATGCACAGATTCATTAGGAAGTGTTCCTTTATGGGAAGCAGTTCTCGGCAAGCATGAAGCTGTAATAAGGCTGCTGATAGACAATGGCGCGGACCTCTCCTATGGTGACATGGCCCAATATGCTTGTACTGCAGCAGAGCAGAACAGCATAGAACTGCTCAAGGACATTGTCAATTATGGCGGCGATGTAACGCTCTCACGGAGCGACGGGAGCACAGCTCTTCACCTTGCCGTCTGTGAAGGTAACTTGGAGATGGTCAAGTTCTTGCTTCACCAAGGAGCTGATTTTAACAAGCAGGACTTGCATGGCTGGAGTCCACTCGGATTAGCCGAGCAGCAAGGCCATCAGGAGATTATTTCGCTCTTTCGTACAACCAAATCCAGCGAAAATGAGAGCCAGCAGAAAAAGGATGACAGCCCTTCCTCTGAGTTGAAAACCTCGACAGAAGTCCGAGCTCTTGGAAGATTCAGAAGTGAGACCTCTACGGCTATCCGATCTCTTGGAAGATTCAGGAGTGAGCCGGCGATGGTGCAAGTTTTGCAGGAAGGAAACCACCCGCCATTGGGCGAGGGTGCTTCAAAGAGAGGTCAACAGAAGTGTAATTTAAATAACTTTTCAAACTCGCTCTTTGGTATCATGTCAGCTGCTCAAGCTGATAGGAGTGGCAGTCCTCTTCTTTCATCCAGATCAACTAATCTAAGGGCTGGTTTCGGATATTTTCCTGGCCATCATCAGCAACATATTCAGCAGCACAACCACCACAACCGGTACCACCATGCTCACATCAGGCTAACAATAAGCTGTCCCGAGAGGAGAGATTGTGCGAGCAAGCTCGTGCTTCTCCCAAAATCCATTGAGGAGCTCCTCTCTCTTTGTCATAAAAAATTTGGATTCCAGCCTGCCAAAGTTGTTACAAAGGATGGGGCTGAAATCGATGATGTGCAGATCATCCGTGACGGCGATCATGTGTTTCTAGTGAGTAATTCGTGGAAAGGAAAAAAATAGCAGCGTTTCATAGTGTGAGATATTGTTTCAATGTGATGCTGAAGGAAGGAGTTGGAAGTCTTGTTTTAAGGAGTTCCAGTTCAGTTGCCATCTTAGCAGCTCTTTGTATGTATTTTTGGCTCTGAAAGTTTACTTGAGCAAGCAGGCCGGTTGCGTCTATTTTAAAGATGCCTTTCCAATCTTCGGAAGCAGTATTTTTAATCAAAGCTATTTTTTTTTTCAGCTGTAGTGATGTATGAGAGCTAATCTGGTTTATTGTAGTTAGAAAGTGTTGCATATATGTTCTAAATATAGAGAGAATTTTTATTATGTGGAAGTGTGATTGTGTCGGTCCTGCAGTTTTCATTAGCGATTTTTCATTCTCTTGTGCAAGGAGTGGGGTGCGAGTGACCTCGTGTGGCCAAAATTTGAAGAGGCTTGAGTGCTGTAATTTTTATAATTTTGCTCATTTGTTTCAGTGGATATCTTTTGTGATGTGATTATGTGGTTTCTTTATTGTTCTCGCTTTTTTTCACTTTAAATTTGGCATTTTGTGTGTGTGTGTGTGTGTGTGTTTTGCTTCGTGCATTTTATTCGAAGTTTTAAATTTGGTCTCAAATCATTTTTGTGGGAGAATTGGCTAAGAAAGAGAATTTAGTAAAAAAAAAGAGGAAAAATGAATTGAGGGACTTCTATTTTATAAAGTGGTAGAATTAAATGGTGCCCAAAGAAGTTCAGTTTTGCTTCTTTGCTCACAATTCTCCCCGAAGTGGCTTCAGTTTACGAGGAAGCCAAAAGGTTTTCTCTTCCATACTACACAAGCTATTTTGGGGGCATTTTACGCTCCGTTATGAGTAATGATCACTTAATGCTATATATATATATATATATATATATATATATATATATATATATATAACACACACTTGGGGGAATCGAATTCCAAACCAGAGATGAATTATAACTGACAAGCAGATGTCGGACCAACTGATTTAAGCATGTAAGTCACATATATATTGTGAACTTTATGATGAATTAACTTCATTATTCTTTTATAGCCATTAATGTACCTTATAGTACCTAGTATAATTTAAGGAATCTATTTTTATAATTTGGTGGGATATTATTTTCTAGTACTGTTAACAACTAAACTATTATTATCAAATCATGAGTTAAGAAAGAATTCAATGGTGGCATTCATGTTGGAACTAGCTTGATGGTAAGTAAGTAAATAAAATTACATTAGCTTTTCTTGTTACAAGTTTGAATCTCTAATCATTTTTTTATTAAAAGATTAAATATAAGCATTCATTTTGGGCTCATTTTGTGTCGCAGTTAACATAACCATCTAATAAAAGTGCTTAGATTTTGCTTTGTTGATACCCTACAATGATAACATTTCTCTTGCCACATTTATAACATAAGTTATCAAAAGGGATTGATATTTATCACTTGGTATGTCTATTCATCATGTTTTGTAAGTTGAAGAAACTAGCCTTGAATTTTTATTAAGTTAAAGTTTGGGCTAGCTGAATCAATTAATACAGTAGGTGAGGCGATCTGCTCATTTATATATATTTTGCCATCAAAATAATTATTTTAGTCCATTCTATTGCAATGAACATAGAGAAAGTTCACAATTTTTTGACTCCTTTAATTTTGTTTGACAAATTATTGAAAGGTGTGAATGCTTTAGATATCTCGGGTCTATTGTTCAAAGTGATGGTGATATTGATGGAGGTATTATTAAGTAGAATTTAAGTTGGTTGGTTGAAGTGAAGGAATGATTTGGGAGAATTTTATAAGATGATGGTGAGACTTGCAATGCTATATGATGCTGAATGTTGGCCTTTAAAAGAGAAACATAAAATTAAGTCAAGTATTGTCGCGATGAGAATGATTAGGTGGATGAGTGGATTTAAATTTAAAGACGATATGTGAAATGATTATATCCGTGATTGGGTTGGTGTAGCTCCAGTGACGGACAAAATTATAGAGAGTTGTCTTAGATGGTTTGGTCACATTAAACGTCGACCATCTGATGATCCGATTAAAAGTGAAGATGTTTTAGATTCGACTTATGTTAAGAAAGACAGAGGTAGACCTAGGATGACTTGGGCATATTGTATAAAAAATGATCTTAATTTATTAGAATTAAATGAAAATATGGCACTAAATAGGACGAAATGGAGAAAAAGTATTCATATAGCTGACCACACTTAGTTGGATAAAGGTTTTGTTGTTGTTGTTGTTGTTGTTTTTTAGTTTTGTTTGAATTGAAGTTGTTGACATGATACAATTTTAAGTATTTTCCCGCATATAATTATGCATTTTCCTCTTTAATTATCATAGTTTTATGCTTGAGAAGGTTGTTTTGGTGTTTTGTAGGTTATAGGGGTTCGAACGTGTATTTCGAAGCGAGAAAACGGTGAAGTCATAGGAGCCGAACTGGTGTAACCACAACAAAAATTGGCGTAATTATGCCAATTAACTTTGTCAAGACAACATTATTATGACAAAATTGGTTGTGACTTCACCGTATCCGGTACACGCACAACTTATTCAGGCATGAGTATGTCATTCCACGAGCTGCACGATGTGACTATGACGGGCTCTGATGAGAATAGGCCGCCGAGGCTGCTTCTACACCTGGAAAGATTTATCTTGCTAAACCTGGACAAGGAATATAAGAGCACATGTTAGGGCACAATTTGGATATTTGGGGCGGAGGGAGGTTGAAGTTTGATAGGGTTTTGTAGAGTTGGAGAGTTTTTTAGGGTTTTTGCTTCCTTGTTTGATGGAAAAAGCCTTAAGGGCTGCTTTTTCTTCTTTACTTCTTGTTTCTTTCTTTCTTTGAGAGAGCCTTGCATGAGAGAGAGATCAACTATTGTGTAGGAGAGGAGAACATTGGTTCTAAGTTTTTTTATTTTTTTTTATTTTTTTTTATTTTTGTAACACTACTTGCATCATTGATTTCAATAGATTTTCTTGCATTGTTTCTTTTTTTCTTCGAGTAATTAAATATTATGTGTGCCTTTGTGATGTTGGGATAGTAGTTTTTCTGTGTTATCTCACTTTTTTTCCCTATAATGTGTTCTAAACTTTTCATGTATCCAATTTGTTGGTTAAACTTCTAGTCTTCATTTACTCTTGATCTAACCAATTATGTTGTTAAAACTTATTGTGAACTATAACTTCTACTTGTTGCATAGTGGAATGATTAGGTTAACCATAAAGATATGATAGAATAGGCATATTCTAGTTATTTTTTTGCAACCTAGATAGGGAATCAAAAGAATGCAAAGAAATATCATAGGTTTAAGCAAAACTTAACTTTATGGGTTTTTAATTCTTCTTACGACCTAGATATAAGCTTAAGGAGAAAACTTTATTGTTGGTTGACAATTATTATGTAGGAGAGCACTTTGGAAAATTGCAGAATGACATCACACCTGAGTAACAAAGGTTCGAGTCCCACCCTTCTTGAAGAACACTAAGAGTTTTGTTTTCAACTATCAACAATCTTGTTTTTGTTTTCTATTTCCTGTTTAGAATTCTCGGATTTGATTTCTGATGCTACAATCACCCTAAGCTAGGTGTCTGAATTTAGTAACTAGAAGTTTTTCTGTCAGAATAATCATTAGTGATTTTCTCATGGGATCGATATGTGGACTTTAAAATCACATATTATTTGACATGTGGACCTGCGTGCTTAGCCACTTGCCTTATAGTAATTTTTGGTCATCAATTGTCATCCAATATACATTGGTATTCTTACTGATCATTGGGTCTACCCCTCAACATAGATATATTGGTCAACAAGGGCACGTCCTTTTTAATGATTTAATATGTTAAATCCTAAATTGTCTCTAGATTTGCATCTCAAGGAAATAACTAAAGTAGGAAAGAGTGAGCTGAAGAGAAGAACTTATGGGGGAAGAGTTATATTATTTATTTAAGGTTATAAAAGGATGCCTTGAATAACAATATGATACTTATTTTAATATCAATTCTTCGTTATTAAAAATATACAATGGCTACAATGGAATTTTGATCTACGGTGATCTCTAATAATCTGCCCCTTGCAATATTCTAGCATTAAAAACAAAATTTATTATCTCTATTGTGTTTTCTTGTGATAGTGCCACATTTCTTCTTTTGTTCCTTATGCACTTCATCAAATCACATCTCTTAACTTATTCCACCCCCCATAGAGTTCACTCTAAGTCTAGTTTTCCTTTAAAGTGAATTAACTCTTATCCAGTGGAGCGACTAAAAATTGCAATGTAACTTGGGGTTAGATTGTTGAATAAAACCTTCCCCTGTTTATCTCATAAAATGTTGTCCATTAGCAGAAGTATGCTTGTGGGTGTGCATTTGACATTGGATATTTGATACCTTATACCCAACAACTCGTGCTCAATTGCTCATACTCGATTTTTGCTTGAGCTTGGTTCAATTGGTTGGACTGAAAGCCCAAAAAATTTATGGGTATCCAACCGATCCAATGCAATTGTTGTTTGACCATACATATTTTATTTTTTGATTTTTTTCTTAAAAAGCCATGCTGCAAAAATAATAAGAGAATAATGATAGAAACACTGTTTTAACAATGTTTTTAATTTTTTTAATAACTTGGATAACTCTTTTGGAGGTTGGATTCTTTTAGCCTTATAAGTAAGGCAATAGGGTGCCATAAGGTTTTTTTCCGTGTTTTTACTTTTGCTCTTCTCTTTGCATTTGTCTCTTCATGTATTTGCCACTACAAGGAACTTGAATGGAGAATATTGCTAAGAAGTAAACTAATATTCCCATCTTTGAACTTCTAGGGGGTTTATTAAGGAAGCTACAACATAGTGTGGGTTTCAAAAAGAAGAAGAAAGTGGTGAAGCAAAAAAAATGAGGGTTTGTAAGTGGATTGATTTGTACTTATCAAGAGGTAATATACTTATCAGGAGGCCTCTCCGCATGTTTCTTTAGGGCAATGCACATTGATTTGTACTTATCAAGAGGTAATATACTTAAGGATATGGCTTTACAAAATCAGTATCCTATTGTGAAGTCACTGGAGGGCTTATTTATGAAAGCTCTAGAGAGTGTACATATGTTTTTTGGTGTATGTGGATTGAGTGGTATGCATACATATTAAAAAATTTAGTGTGAATAGGTGGCCGAGCTAAAGCATAAGGTTGCTGAATTGAGAGGGTACTTGAGGGATCTGATATATATTGTATCAAATTTTGCATCTTTTTTATTTGTAGTATTTTTTAGCTTTAGCAAACTCATGGAATCAAATTCTTGCATAGAGAATGTGGGAAAACTGAATTTAAATGTAGACATAAGGTTCTTGTGGGAAAGCGTTATCTTGTTGAGAAAGGTTGGTCAGCCACTTCCACATGGTGTTCCTCCTTTAATTGAGGACAAGATTGGCTTGAAGGCTTCATGCAAGAATATCAAGGAACACATATTTGTAGCCCTTGAATTGCTCATATAAGATAAGAGAAACTTAGGGCTCTCCCAAGGCTATTATAGATGCTAATTTTGCTAAGCATGTGAATAGGTGACTAAGCTGAAGTGTGAAGTGTTTTAGTTGAGAGGTTCCTAGAGTGATTTAAGAGATGAATTGGAAAATCTGAAGGACTTGTACCTGGTGCTTTAGAATTAAGATGAATCAAGTTGCTTAGCTTAATTCAAAGCTAGTGAAGAGTTTTTGCTAAAGCGACTTATTCAGTTTGATCAAATCCCAACAGATAGATACCTATTTCAAGTTTTTCTTTTCTCATTTTAATGATTTACTTGTTGTATCCACTTCTAAATCTGCATAAGCAGTAGGAAATTCAATGGATGACTTTGAATAATAAGAAATTTATGGGATTACTTCAGGGTGCATCCATGAAATGAGTGTTGGTGTTCTTAATAGTGGATGAATAGGATGTATGATTGTTGAGTTAAATATGAATAATTTAGAGCTATTAATTTTTAAATCATATGAAAATTTCTTTTTGGTTTATTGAGTAGAGAAAAACTTATCTTGATAAATTCTTGAGCGTATTTCATTCTCGAGCATAGAAAATCCACTCGCATTGACTTCACTTAAAATGAGTCATGCCACCTAATACATGACTCCATCTAGCATATCATATCACATCATCCCAGTGTATGACTATACCTAGCATGAGAAATGTCTCATCATCCATGACATCACCTTGCATTTCCATAGACATACTACGTTATGTAAACACACTTAGCAAGCAAATTACATGTATTTCTAATTATCTCTTAATGTGGGTACTTATACCTAGCATAGTACTACATCCAACATATCATCTTATACTTGTTATGAATGCTCAAACCTAGCTTGAGTATCCATATCAAGCAGCTTCTTATGATTCTCACACCTAAGTTGAACTTTCATATCATGAAAAACCACTTATCATATCATTTTTGATTGCTCATACCTAGCTTGAGATTTTATTTTTTTGCATCATTCTCATATGTAGTATTATGAGAGTTAGCACTTTGATGGCAAGTCTCCTCTTTAGATCAATGAACTGATGTCTGTTGCAATGCTTTAATGTGAATTGCTCGTAGGTATATCTCAACAAGTAATGCAAATTATGGCATTGAGATCAACATGTGTATGATTATACTAATAATCCAATAGATCTAAAATATGTTACTTAAGATTTCTAGACACAAATATGAGGTCATATTTTAAATTTGTATTAAAAATATCCATCATTTTTTAAGTCTTGGGTCTTTAAGATTTGCTCGTTCTTGGGGGAAGAGAATGGAAACACGCTCTTAGTCAATTCTTGGTTATTTAGTTTGTACTATTTAAGATCTTGAGTTTTAGGGGTTTTTTTTGTTAAGGATGTTTTAAAGATGTATTCATGTTTTTGTTGAGTTCATAAGCAAACAACTATAATCATTAATTGGTTTAAATTTATTATATGAAAGTATACTCTTGGTTTAGGGTGACCTTGAGTATAACCTTCCATATTAGGTGGTTAATTAGTTGGTTTTTAATGAATTTTTAAGTTTTAAAGTTTAGACGATGTACAAATTCAACCCTAGGAGGTATTTGCAAATTCTTAAATCCCTATTGAATTTAACGTTGACTTAGTGACTTGTTTTTGATGATTCTTAATTGTTTGAAAGTTTTTATTTTAATAGGTTTATTTTAAGTGATAAGATTTTGAAGATTATCTCCTAAAATTAAATTGACTTAGGATTGGTTTAACTTACTAATCTTCCCTAAACATTAATAGAGGGGAAATAGTGAATTAATGTCCTAATTTGAGCTAAGGTTTTTAATTAAAATTTTTATCTAAGATTAATTTCATAATTAGGGGTAATATCAGCCCTATTTTAAGTTTAAGGATTATCTAAATGACTTCATTAGGTTCTAAAATTAGGGTTCCTAAGTTAAATTATTCTGTTTGAATTAAATTTGGGAGACAAAGGGCCTAATGTAAAGCTTTCAAATTTCACAAATTTATCCTTGATATGTTTATTTTTATTTTTAATTCTCAATGATCAAAATTATCATCTTAGTATGGAAAATCACTATCTTAAGTTTTTTTTTGTTAATTACCATTTGATTATATATTTTTCTGATCGATATTTTAACTTTTATAATCATTTTTTAAAATAAATATAATTTTCATAGAAATTTAGGGTTTTTGGTGATGGGGTATCCCTTGTCCTTGGAAAAATAAAAAGGAACCCCAAGGATAGAAGAAACAAGCCTTCAAATTTTTAAAATTTTTTGTTTTATACTTAATTTGTAATAATTAAAATATTGTTTGCAGATTTTAATTGATTTACAATTAAATATAAGTTAATTAATCTAGATTTTAATATTATTAATTTCCCCTCTGTTCACTGAATCGAGAGATATTTTTATCTTATTTTGGTTATTTTATATATTGAGTGTGAATTTTTAAAGTTTAAATGCATTTTATGAATTTAAATAATTTTAAAGTCTTGAATTATCTACTTAACCATGTGACACTGACTGTATCCTTTAATTCTTCGAAACTCAATGCGGTGCTCCGCCATTCGCCTTACTTTCCACGTAAGCCACTGTGCTAGCATCAATCCACCATTCTGATCTCCGCTGTTTCGTCCTCCGACTCAATCAATGCCATCCATTTCAAATTGAATGAATCAGACAGTGCTCCTTCATCATCCCCAACACGCTATAACCTCTTTACGACATGCCTTCTAACCCTAAGATCTAGATATAAGATTGAGGAAACTCCTCTGTCATTAGTTCTATAGATTCATCTAATCCTAACAAACACATCCATGTGGCTAAGTGGGAATGGATTATTGATTTGTTCCAGAAAAGACCAAATCGAGGGGGATTTTAGGAATTTGAGCCATTTCCAGTGTCCAATATGTGAGACCTCAATTGGATGGGTTGAGAAGCTTCGTGTTGGATTTGCGTACCTCCTCCGCACTTCAATTTGATTTGAAATTGAGCCTATGTATGTTCAAGATCAGAGGGTGGCTCGGGTTGGTGTTAGGATGTCTTAAAGAGTGCGGGAGTTAGGAATACTGATTGGGACAGAGGTTTTAGGTCTTTGGAAAGTTATTGGGATGTTTAATTTCAAGTCTAGAAAGGTTTTGTGTCAAGGAAAAAATTGGTCCTAGTTTTGGTTGGTAAAATTAGGGCTATAAAGTGGTAGGGATGATCTGAGAATGGTGTCGCTCTGGTATGTGAGACTTTTTTTGGAAGCAAGGGCTCACTGTTTCACTGAGGGAGTGGGGCGCTTATCATGCCCTTTTTATAGCCATGAGAAGCCATGTGAGAGCTCTGCCATTGTTTGGGAATCTCTGGTGTGTCCTAAAAGGTTGGGTAGAGTAATTACAAGAGTTTGGGTAAAGGGAAGGAAGCTTTCTCCATTTTTTGATATCCTTCAACCATTGAAGCTCCAATAGAGAGGAGGATGGCATGGCAAGGGCTTGGGGTGATTAGGGAGAGCCTTGGTGTAGTGGTTAGGACCAATTTTGGTTTGAGTTGGGCTCCCCAAGGATTAGACTTAGTTGTCATGTGGTGGCCACTTTGGTTAAGTGTGCAATTTTGATCTATAGTTTTTGCTTTAAGCTTAATTAATTTACATAATTCCTAGTTAGGTTGTTGTGTCATGGTTGGTTATTTTTAGGTCACTTGGGTCTTTTTTTGGGTTTCAAGGTTTGGGCTTGGGGCGTAGACCTTAAGGTTCGGGTTTCAATTTTTGATGATTTGATGGTTGGGCTTGTCTTTTAGGCTCTAGGATTAAATTAACTAATTACCTTAATTTATTTAATTAGGAATTTAATTTATTTTAATTTGATTTAATTTTGTGTTTGATTTGGTAATTTTAATTTTTGGTGCTTTTTGGTTGACTTTAGTTTAATTTTGATTTTTAATAATTTCAATTGTTAATATTTGGCTGACCACAAATTTACTTCCCTTTAATTTTGTCTTAGATTAATTTAATTTAAAGTTTCTTTATTGAGTCAAGAATTTTAGTTTACAGTTTACTTTAGTGTGTTTTTGTGTTAATTTATTTTTCACTTTGTTTTATGGTTATTTGGGTTTGTGAAAGAAATTAGAGAGGCGCAAACCTAAGTTTGGTGACCCAATTTTCCTTTAGTTTAGTTAGGTTTAACTTTAAGATTTTCATTTTTTTTTATTTTAAGGTTTTGGTCAAGAGGGTGGACTCTACTGTAGTCAAGAACTAGCCTTATGTCCAATGAGATTTTTCTAGACCAAAGGGATAGTCTAGGGTTGTGGGTGGACAGTAGGCTACCATAAGGACTCCTAAGACTCTAGGGTAAAGGGGTAACCTAAGTAACTTTTCTCCTATGGGAATTCAACCTGGCCTTTAATGGTTCAAACTATATTCATCTCAACTAAAGGTTTAGGATTTGAGCTTTAACATATTAAACCCTTAATGAAAATATAACTTGCTTGAAATTCGATGTGGATTTTGGTCCCATCTATAGACATCGAAAAAGGCCACTAGGAAACCCCTAAGGCTAGACCTTCGGTCCTACTAAGAGGATAGACCTCACAAAAGTGAGGTCAATAATAGAGAAACTGGAATGGCTCACTTTGTATAAAGTGTGGGTGCGCTAGATCACTTAGTCATCTCATTCACTCCAATTTTTTCTTTTTTATTTTTAAATTGCATGAAACATGTAATCTACACAAAAAATGACAAAACACCTTTAACATAACAACATCATAAAACAAGCATTAACAAGAGTAAACCAGAAAGCAATTTATCGAATATTTCATTCACATCAGTGGTGCTTGGGTAAACTGGGTTTAGGGCTAGGTTGGTTGGGTTTGGCTATTTTTAGGCTATTTATAGCTTTGTTATGTTGGTTTAGACTAGGATATTCTAGTGAGTTTGTGGGTTAACTAATGGATTAAGTGAGGGAGTGAGCATTAGGGATTTCAGGTAGGCTAAGTTAATTATGATTTGGTGAGGGTGTAGTGGTGTTTTGAGTTCTTTAAGTTTTAGGGTTAGGTCTAGAATAAGGTTTAAGGTTTCAGATTGGCTAGGTTTTAAGTTTAAAATGGGTTTTATGGGTTCAAGTTGGGTAGGAAATATGTAGAGATGGTGTTTGGGCTTCAATTATGGGGTGAATATTGATGGAGATAGTGTTTAGGGTTGGGTTAGTGGTGGAATGAAGAGTTTTGGTAGGTTGGATTTTGGGTAAGTGAGGAAATAAAGGGATTTTGTAGGTAGGGTTTCAGATAAATGGAGAAATGAGGAGATTTAGTGGGTAGGGTTTTTTGTAAGCAGAGAAAGGATGAGAATTGGTGGTGGAAGGAAGATGGATGCTGGGCCATGGTAGGGAAAGCGAGAGGGAATGAGTTTATGCATTAAATTGAGGAAAAAAATGATCGAGGTGTTTATTCATGGTGGGGAGAGAGAGAGGAGAGGGAGAGAATTTTGGCGGAGGGAGGGAGACAATTAGAGGTTGGCTTACGATTTGGAGAGGGGGAATGTTTAGGGTAATTTTGCAAGTGTGTGTGCGTGTGTGTGTTGCGGGGGACGAGAATGGGGGAGTAGTTCTGGAGGACATCGGGGAGAGGGAATGGGTTTATGCATTAGTTTAAGGAAAAAAATGATCAAGGGGTTTGACCATGGTGGGGAGAGAGAGGAGAGTGAGATAATTAGAGGGCTTAAGAGTTGGAGTGGGGAAGGTTTAGGGTAATTTTGCAAGTGGGGTGGGGGGGAGTGGTGTTGGGACGAGAATGGGGATTTGTTCTGGAGGACATCGGGGGTTTTTTTTTTTAAAAGAAGGGTAATTTTGTCATTATAAAATTGAATAGTTGTGATGGTTATGGTAAAAAAAAACGTGGATTTCACTTCGAAGAGAAAAAAGCAAGGAATTCAATGGTTCAACCCATTTGAAAAAAATGAGGTGTCTAGCATCTTGTTATGTTTCAATGGAATAATGAATTTACATTATTTTAAAATAGAATAAAGAAGGAAATCAACTCAACATTGATTGAAATTCTTGAAAATCTAGAAGCTAAGTTTAGTAAGTCTTGGTTCATTGGGCTGCAATTATTTTAAAAAAGTTAATTTTTAATGAAATACTTATTAATTGAGATATGGTAAATGAAGACTAGATGCCACTCTATGGAATCTTGTTTATCAATTATACACTAGTCATGAATATATCAATAAGATATGCCATTGATCCAACAATATGATAAAGATGTTTTGGGTTTGAAAGAAGCAAACAATGTTTCAGAAAATAACTAGCATGCTACATTTTCTTATCTCAAAAGTTTCACCAGTGAACATTTATGAGAAAACTAATAAAAATAATGAAATATTGACTTTTTTAGGGACAAATGATCTTTAAAAAATAGACAACTTAGGAATAGCAATAAGCAAGTAATATTTTTCAATGATGGACACTACAAGGGCCAGAGTAAGTCTTTAGGCTATTAAATGATTAGCTTATGAAAGCTATACCTTGAATGTCATCCCTCCAAGGACTTTAGTGACATATTTTAAGCTTTAAAGTGACATTTTAATGTTATTTTTTTAGTTTCTAAACCAAATCTCAAATAAGTTAACTTTAGTGGGTTTAGTGCAATTAAGATAAATATAATCCCATAACATCTCATAATACTTCTCAATATCAAGTTACAATGACTATCAAGTATGATTTGAACACCAAATATCTTATATTTATAAAATTTTCATGCCAAAAAAGCCACGTGTTATTAGATTATAATATGTATTCTATAAATATAAATGATTTTGAATTAGCTTGAATAAAGTTTCATGGAGATATCATAAACTTTAAAAACAATTTCATGCTCAGTATAGCCTAACACTTGATACAATATATTAGAGTTGATTTTAAGTTGAACATATTTTATAAGAATATTAATTTGATAAATATATTAAAAATGTCTAAATAGGCTATT